>JAULCC010014012.1:0-15761 GCA_032358795.1 Nuttallia obscurata | reverse complement strand
ACTATTTCAGGCACAGAGTGCACCCGGGTAGAACCACCGACCTACCGCAAGCCAGCTGGAAGGCTTCCTCACTTGATTTTCTGTAGCAAACAGATTTGAATGACACAAATGTTAGCACTTAGCCTGTTGAAAAAAATTGTCATCTGGCTTAACTGTTGTCTGCCTGGATTTTAAAATTAGATTCGCCCAATGTTTGGAGGAACAATTGATTGAGTGTCAAACAGCTTGGATCCAGATTAGACCCCAAGCTATGCATCTGATCTGGATCCATGCTGTTTTCATATTCTATCACGGCCGCACTAAGCTAAGGGTAAGCTTAGAAAATGAAATGGGTTGAGACTAGTCTTTTCTACTTGTATACAAGAGGAGGGGAAAAAAGATTAGTATATCCCAGACCATCTTGATGGCTATTCATTTACCTGTAAAGCATTGTAGTATTGTTGTTTCCCATCAAAATCTCCACTAGTACATTTGTGTAAACTTTTTGGCCATTGCTGACATCTGAAGCAGTTATAATAATATTTGTGCATCGTTATTATTTCTATGGTTTAGCAAGTACTTGACAGGAATCCGAGGACTAATTAAATTTGGATTTTTTGTTATATAGAGATGACATAGTTTGTACATATAGCATGCTACATCATTTTGGTTTTCTCTAGCATTTACCATCCTCATCTAGATTGATTTAAGTGTCTGTACATATTTGTACAGTTGACCTGTAATTCTTGTTAAGTCTATTGTCAAGTGGCAGAAATGATATAAAAGCTATGAACTTTGAAGGAATTTCTATTTATTTGCTCCTTACAGCCCTTAATAACAAAAGTTGTTGTCGGTGGAAAATACAGTGAAACCTCTTCACAACTATTCTTTTGGGTAAAAAGAGATTGCAGTTGGTTGTTGTAAAATTGAAGTTTGGACAAAACTTCAAAAAGAGAACAAAATTACACTGAATAGTTTTGGATAGATTGGAAGTTGATGCCCTTTTGTTTATACAGTTGTCTACACATATTTCAAGAATTGCCTTCACTGATTCCATCAGTGGTAATTGTTAAAATTCTCAACTATTTGACTTATAATTTGCACATTAGGATAAGTACTTGCACAGAAATTTATAAAAAAAATGTTTGATATCTTTTATAGCTTTTTCAGTTTGTAACCATATTGCCAATACCTTAACAAACTGCTGTCCTGGATAATGTCCCTTCTTTGGAGATAACACTAAACTCTAGCTGCTAATTCACCAACCATTCTTTAACAGTTGTAGGACTTGAACTCAATATTAAAACGTTAAACTATAACTATTAAAAAAAAATGTAAAGAGATTTAGCTACAAATTAAATCTTATTTCATTGTCCTAATTGACACATTTTAGAAAAATAAAGAAAGCATTCTTCTTGATAAATCAAAAATGTGTCTTCTGAAATGCTACCATAGTTAAGTTACTCTCCATAACAATAGTGAATTAAAGTATTTAACTACATCTAAATGGGTGGCCTTGATGTATGCATATTGTCAAAATTTAAACTTAAATATTTGGAAGCAATAATCACAGAAAACATACAGAAAATATAATGTTTAATTTATCCCTATACCAATACTAACATAAAATAACAATTGTTTGGTCTGATCAATATTTCTAGTCATAAAAATATTCAGTAAAATTCAACACATAAAACAGCTTGCACCATTTATACAACACTTTTTAAAAGCATGAACATTGGTATAAGCATCATTAAAAATACAAACATATTCAGCTCATTAGACCCAACAATGTTTCAATGACAGAATGGTACATTACTTGTACAAATAAAACCTATAAATTTTAAAAGCTTGGGCATGATATTTCTAAAAAAAAAAATGAAATGATAACATACATGTCATACAAATCCTGCATTTCACTTGAAACAGTAACAGTCGAGCACCTTCGTTTCCATCTGACCACAGTATTGAATATGAATAAATAATAAATGAGCAAAACTTCTATAGTGTGTACAATATTTTGGTTTCTCTGTCTGGCAAACAGATGAGATTTGGAGCAATGAAACTATTTTTTACCTAAATTTTTAACAAAAGCTGGAAACAAAACTCTTTTGGCAGGAGTGGGATCAACAGCTTATAATGAACAGTTGTTTCAATAAGCAATATTTTCCAGGGCTTGTGGAAAATATGCACTGGCAGGATATTTTGAAGTAAGCTGGACTTTGCTGTCATATGACAAATGTAATCTTTATGGCAATATACTATAAATTTTGTTCTACAAAGTAGAATACATTTTAAAATATATACATCTACGCAGTGTTAATATTTTTATACTGGTCCAATGATGTCTTGAAATTCTGCAAAATGTCAAGAGATTAAGTACTATGATGTGACAGACATAGGTCTCTTTTTGAATTGGATAGTACATCTTTTGGGGACAATTTTAGAATTGGACACTGCCAAACAACCAGGGTCTGTAGTAATGCATTGTTCAAAGGACATATGTTGATGTACAACCACACAGAGAGACTTGTAGTCAGTTATGGTTTACTGAATGTGTTAACACATCTGAAAAGAGCCCTTGCAGTTTTGAACTTCACAAAACTCTGATTAGCACAAGAAAACTAAAATTTTAGTAAATAACTTAAAGGTGGCCATCAATGAAAAAGTATTCATAATACTGTGTAATAATGCCATGTAAAGCTCACATATTGTGTACTTGTTGATCCTATATAAGTTTTCTTCTGTTCAAGTGGCATTTACCAACCAGTGTCCTTTAGAATTTGGTGACATCTATGCATGTATTTTAGTATGCTTTTATCAAAGATCAGATCAAAATAAATACCCCATGGGTAACCATTAATGGCCTCATCAGCTGTCTACATTTTTGACATAACAAGGAGTGTGGGTAATGTATAAGATATACCTCACGAATCTGGTAATGGCAGGCAAACTTACATGTCAATTTTACACAAGATGACCTCAAAAGCTTCAGATTGTATCACAGACATTTGTACATATGTTTACATGACCATTAAACTTCTCATGTGGAATGTGTAATCTTTACAACCATCTTTAAACTTGTATAAATAGGCCTGACCAGTACACTGACTACTATCCTAAACACAAAATAGACAGACATACACATATGATGTCTTCTATTTTGACCTATTCAATATTAAATCATTTATGAAGCAAGAAAGGCTATACAGGAATAGAAATAAGAGTTAAAACTGCAGCACAACTGAATTTATGAAATCAGATGGTAAGAAAAGTACCAATGAGATTCGAGGACCAGAGTTTATAATTTGCAATTAGCTTAAATGTGATAGGGATAGCCTTCGTTTGGTGATGTGCTGAAAACCCCCATTTCCCTCATTTGTATGTCATTTTTAAGTCATTATGAGCAATAAAAAACACATACATGAAATTAGAGAATGAGCGCCTTCTAACATCATGTATGGCATTCATCCTGGTTTAAAGTGGCACAATAACTGTACATTACACTACATGATTGTAAAGTATTGTGCATTAGACTAGCTTTACTTTTTAATGGCTAGTTTAAGTTGTAAAGTGTTGTACATTAGACTAGCTTAACATTTTGTGGCTAGTTTAAGTTTTAAAGTATTGTACATTAGACTAGCTTAACATTTTGTGGCTAGCTTAAGTTATAAAGTGTTGTACATAAACAAATAAACATATGCTGTGTGTCACAAAAAATTAAAAGTTAACCTTTTCTGTTACAACATAAAAACACTGAACAATTCAAGCAAAATAAAAATGAACGACAAATTCTTTTAAAAATCGATCAAACAAAACTCATAACTTGCTTATATGTATATACATATATTGTCATGGCTAGTATTAACAGCCCACATTTAATCTACAGCATCAGTATCTACAATTAACAATATCACTATACTGCACCTTGGGTCAACATGCATTTATATAGACATACACTGACCTGCCATTGTAACAATAATTAGAGCCATCATTAGCCGACTTCATATTTAGTCAAGAACTATATTCAATTACTAGGAATTATTGACTGGAATTGATTCTGTGCAATAGGTCAATGAAACTGAAAATAAAATCAGAAGCATCTTCTGTATTGGTGACATCAGTATCAATGATGGATTCTCAATTAATTTATGAGTGACAGATGACCAAGCTACTAATGAGCAAAATAAAATGAGTCTTTGTATTGGGTATCAAAACAACAACAAATATGCTCAATTAGTTTTTCAAAAAAATACACAGCAAGTACACATGAAAATGGTTTATATACAGGCAGATGATTTTACCTTTACACTGATTAAAAATGGATGGACAGTGGAATAATAACACATTGATCATCAACCTGTCACATGAATATCGGAGGATTTGGGTATGTACATGAAATAGTTACTGTAACGTTTGATCAATGCACTATCACACCATAGTAACTGACGTCATATAAAGATTTAGTCACTCCTTGTTGCTACCAGTGAAAAAATTGGCAGAAACTATAAATGAAAGGTGTATCACACAGAAGAAAAAATTTGTTTTATAACATAACAAGAAAATACATGTACATGTTTAATCTGTAATTGGGAAACCCCCATTTTAGAAGTGTCCATAAATGACGCTTCAATATAGTATGACTAGACTTAAAATAAATACGACTGGTCTGTGGTTATCAAATGAGTCCAGTCTGAATATATACAAGCTTTTAGAAAACAGAAAAAAAAATCTATGAAATTCTGAGTGTATATCTAGACTGAAGAAAGTTGTTAACTTTGTGGACCAGGAATGGCTGTACCTTAGTGTGACTAAATATAGAATTCAACTACTCAATTCCAGAGTAAATTTTAAAGGCATTGAACTTTTGCTTTATCAAGTGATCCCCTTCCCTAAATGGAATCCCTGAGTTGGTTCAGGCTAAGGCTACCACTGGTGCAAGTAGATAGTGATGGATTAAGATTCATAAACCATAATCCCCAGTTTTACCAGGCCTCTGCTTTTATTTCACTTTATTGGTGAATTGGAACTAGTGAGTGATTTGGCTTAACTTCACAGTAACAGGTAATTAGTGCAATGACAGTTAAAAGTCTCTGGATCCACACCTTATTTACACTGAGATAAAAAAGATGAGATATGGATTCAAAACCTTCATAACCACCAGATACACCGAATTGTAGAAACTCCATTCAGTAAACCTGTATCAGTCGCCTTTTACAATCACGCCAGGGACAGCCGTAGCCATACTCTTGTCCATCACCAAGAACACCATAAAACCACAAGGGGCTGGTGAATTAACCCTAATATGCAAACAGTTTGGATCCAGATCAGATGCAGATGTAACTTGGCGTCTAATCCGTATCAAAGCTGTTTGACAGTTGGCCAAATGTTTCTCCAAATATAAGGTGAATGCAATAAATTTTGAAATTCAGGCAGATGACAGTTTCAGAAGACGACAATTTTTTCAGCAGGACAGGGGTAAAGAAATAATACTTTTGTATATGTGTGAATTACTGATGCATCATGATGGTCTCAGCCTGCAAAGATGTCCAGCTAGGTCAAACCACTGAGGGTAGGTGTGGTTATAGCGGGGTATTAGACTTAACCAATATGGAGAACAGCATTTCACAATATAAAGCTGTTAAATTACCTTTAACTTGAAAATAACTTAAAAATCTAATGTAAAATAGCATAGGAAAGAGACAATACTTTATGGACTAGTGTTAATTAAAATGCTGTCAGATTAATTACTAGAATATATATAGTCCCTTTCATACACACAAACATTTATACACAAATACCTTTATTACATTTCAGAACTCGTCTGACATACTATGCGCCGAGCTCTTGCCACATTTACTATCTTTCTTGCTCTATGACCAACAAATCTTTTTGTTTTGCTTGCTTTTGGGGTATTCAACATCGTAATTAACAGTATTTCAGTCATATGGTGACGTCCAGGAGGACCTCTGTGCATATATTTCAGGCACAGAGCACACCTGGGTAGAATTACGGACCTACCACAAACCAACTTGAAGGATTCCTCATTTGAAAGATCTGAATTGCCAAGAGGCCCATTTGAACAGTTTAAAACTTGTAATGAAATTATGTTTCATCATTCTTTAAATAAAGATATACAGGAAAATGTCTCTTTAAAAATAAAATATTGACTAATACTACAAAGAGAACCAAACCACATAGCTTCTAACATAAGCTTGCCGTACACTTATGAACACTGAAGTCATAAATTTATTTGCTATCATATGAAAGGAAAAATAAGGTTCACTTATTAATTTCATCTGTACACTCAACCATTAGATATTTTACATTATTATTATATTAAATGTCATTATACATCTTAAATTATCTACATTAAGTACCGGTATGTCAAACTAGAAAAAATCTTTTTTAAAAAAACCTCATCAACATGTAGACTAATAAAATGTCTTTCATCATTCAAATTTATCACATGAGACCTTGCACTGTATAAGAATGTTACTAGAATATAATAACCCCAAATTTACAAAATAATTAGCTTCAATTATTTCCATGTAATGTTTGCTTTTCTTTGTACAAAATATGAGCAACACAGAAACATTGCACACATATGCCAACATTGCATGTTTAATTATGGTTGTGTATTAACCTAATCCAGAAATAATCCAATTTAATAATAAGTATTTGAACTGTGTCAGGAACCATTTTTTTTGACAAACTGTCCAAAATGCCATTCAAAAGATATCTAATATATAATTCAGAAACAATGCCATTTAGAATAGTTTACTTGAATGACATGATGTCTTAACCCTGTCCAGCTTGAGCCTTCTTGTGTTAAAATCTGACTAATGATAGCATAAACGATACTAAATTTACATCATACACAATCATGTGACACACATACAAACAGCTGGACTCCAGGTCACACACAGGGTGAAGGTCTGCTGCCATGATGTCATCAGATCCTGGTCACATGACTGCCCTGGCTACCAGCACCATAGTTGTAAAGGTATTGCACATATTCAGTCTACCAGCAAAAAGTCGGCTACATCAAAGCAAAGTCGATTTGCACATACAGTTGCTTCACTCCAGCCTGTGCAATGAAAAAATTAATGAAAATTAATAATGTAACTTATGCATTACATAAAAACTCTAAATTCAAACAATAAAATGGAGCAAAAGCAAAATGGGTCACAGCTTCTTCTGGTAAACCATATCCTCTTTCAAATCAAGAGGACAGTATGAAGTGTATTGTAAAGTTTATGAATTGCTCCTGTGTGAGGAAACTTTACCTTGGATTTAAGAGGTCATCTGAACTGTACAGAGCAGTGACATTCCTGCCTGACTATGCATAAATTTGTAATTTATGTTATCTAATCCTGTACAAATGGAGAGATTGTATCATTCCAAGGTGCCTAAAAGAAATCCTAGTTTTGACCCAAATTTCATGGTATACAAGTTATCTTGTTCTAGTTTATTCAATTTATTGGATGCATAATTTTAAAAGCGAAAAATGATCCTTTCGAACATCATAGTGATCGAGTATACACATTGCTTATCAGTAAAGTGGTCGTTTCAACCACCAACCACAACCACCAATCAATAAACGAACACTGATGAGTTTCCAACCATTTGTGATTGTAGTTCGATCGTTTTTTTAGCATCAAGTATAAAAGGTAGTGTGATCACAAGGGGAGTCTTAGCTGAGAAGTAATAGCTACAGGTCCATGATTGTGTATTCTTTCAAATTCAATATGGTACATCAATAAAGTAAATTTAAGAAGTTTAAAATTCTTAGAAACAAGTTTTGTTACCGTTTTATAACATACTGTATCTTCTTGATGATTAATTAAAATCAGTTATTTAAAACACGACAGATTTTACATCTACTTGGCCACTGACATTGTGATATGTTTTAATAGAGATTAAATATTTAGTCTACAGATTATCTATTTGCCTAGATGAATGGCTTAAGATCATTTGCTATGTGATGATACATGATTTAAAAGCTTTTGGGAAGATTTCGAGAATAAATTTGTTAAAGATCTCTAGATATGAGATACTATCAATTTAATACTTGAAATGTTATCTCACTTTGTTTTCCTCAACCATACCATTTATTATGAGTCAAGTTGCTTCAATAAATTTTACTTAGAATATCAACACTATATGCTGAAAATTTCATATCAGAATAAAAGCTTGTTTTCTTCATGAATGAATTGTTTTCTAACAATTTAATTTTGCCTTTTACATAGGTAAATTTTCTAAACTGAGATTATATTTCTTATTTTCGAAACCAGGTCATTGTACTTACCTGTGTGAATATATTGTGTGTCTGACTGAGGATATATTTAGCATCAGCTTTAGCAGAAACCTCCACTTTGATTGTTCCTATGTATACTTCACTACACAAAGTCCAGAAGTGTGGTTCTTGTACGCTATACACACCATCAAGCTGGCTCACCTGGAAAATACATTGAATACTGCATATTAAATATATCATTGGTTCTCTATACTGACTTTTTTATGTCAAATAAATAGTCTATAGAGTAATTGTTCAACTTTACTGTATCACTTATTTCCAAAACAAGAGAAAAGTCTCTACTTTAAATTTGATGACTAACAAAACTGCAAAATATGAATTACATTAATATAATAACAAGAACTGTCAGAGTACAGGATGTTTGACTATACAAGGATATATTTGCAATCAGTTACGGATAGTATACACTGCAGTTTCTCTAAATGTCATTTATTTTGCTATGAAATTTCAAAAATCAAAAGATAATTTCCATAAAATTATGACAGAGAGTTTGTTCATAAACCCTGCACTTTCTCTCTCTGTATCCTTTGTCAAGAAATCATGTTCCATTTGAATATCTTGAATACAACAGGGGTAATGCTCTGGACAATAAATAAACAAAGTGGAAAACTCCACAAATATTAAAGACATAGTTACAGTTCTTATCCACTGCACCTCCTCTGTCTATTCTGTACTCACATATGAAAATTCAGTTGAATATCTTAAATGCTTTAGGAGTTAAACCCCAAACAAGAACAAGGGGAATTATTCCAACATAGTTGCAGACAGAGTTACAGTTCTTGAATACTGGACATCCTCTCTGTTTCTTTAATCAAATATGAAATTATTATAAATACTTGTGTTATAAAGGTTCTGAATGACAAAAAAAACTTGTAGTTACCTCAGTTTTGTATTTTTTCATTTATGTTTTATAGGGGGGCGGGGGAGGTCTTGGATCAGATGGCATTTTGAAAAAAATTTAATGATTGTATCCCTGTTTAGGACTCATGTTCCAAAAATACTTGTCCAACTATTTGCTAACGCTGATGGCAAGGAATGGGTGACCACAATACCTCAGACAATTCAAAAGTACTAAAAAGCACTGTGTGCAATATCATTTACAAGGGTTTAACCTTTTTAATGTTTGATATCAAAGAAACAGATGTCTGCGATTGGTAAAGACTGCAAAAATGGCTCACTCACCCTATTATAACATCCTGGTAATACTGCATCTAACTCTCTAGGGGTTCTCTGCATTAAAATCCCAATAGAATCTCTCAATAATGGCAATACACTGAAGAGAAAGAAAAGTCATTGACTATCTTTACAGTGACGAATAAGGCTTGAGGTATTTCCTCAGAATGGTAAATTACTGAAATTGAATATTACTCAGACACTGTAACAGTGACATGTTTTTAAGCAGTCATGTTTATAGAGTGTATTAGTTAAGTTTTTACATATTCAAGGAAATTACAATAGATAATTTAGTTTCAGGGTGGCTGCCAAAACTTATGGGTATTTCATAATTGGGGTCAAATTCTTAAGGGCTATATATACATGAAAAGTACATAAATCTTACCTCATTGTGATAAGACAAGCTATAAACATGGAGCAAATGGGATCTGCCACCATCCAACCAAAGTAATGAATGAGCCCTGATGAAATGATAACCCCTACACTACCCAGGGTATCAGCTAGTATGTGTAAAAACACCCCTGAAACAGAACAAGTGAAGAGTCACTAGAACTACATATAACATTAAAAGTTGGATAAAATGTGTAAAAAAAACTGGCACTGATCAATATCCATGAAATTAGTTTAAAATAAAAGATGCAAATAAATACAACATTTGGCTAAATTCATTATATTCAATTCATTTAATTGCATAAAACTTATATAATATTTTTAAAGGAAAGTAACTTAATGACAGACAAAGAAGTAAACAGCAAATTACAACATATAGCTGAGCTGGTTTATCGTTGTGGAATATGGTAATCCTCTATAAAATTAAAATGGAGCTTAGCCACTGTCTTTTAAGGTAATCAGAACAGTAACTTACCCTGCATAATTTGTTTCTGAGAGGCATTTGGGGTAGGTTCAGTGGGACTACTTCCATGACTGTGTCCATGGCTATCATGACTGTGTCCATGGTCATCGTGACTGTGTCCATGACTTAAATGTTTCAGGCCCTTATCGGCATGACTGTTGTCAAAACCTGAAAAACAGACCGGGGCAAAACACACATTATAAAGATATATTATCACAGTATACAAACATTTAAATCTGTACATGGTTAATTACTTTAAAACATTATCAAAGGACTGCTCCTGAGAGGCACCAAGAATGAAATTCCCCCCTCTCATCTCAATTTGAATGAGAAATATAAAAAAAATACAAAAAAAATAAGAGAGATTATCAGAAGAATCATTTGGACCTAGTTTTATATGAAGATGGGCCCAAAGAAAAAGTGTTGATAGTGTTCACTAGGTTTTTAACAAATTTGATGTAGTGACCTAGTTTTTGACACCAAATGAAACACTTACATACTCCTCCAATATTTTATCAATATGTACATTCTGACCTAGCTTCCTGAAGGTTGGCAAAACAACATAGCCTATAAAAGGTTCACATCTGTTTCATAAAGATTTGACCAAATATTCTACTTTTTGACCCTACACAACTTACTTTCAGTTTAATTTGAGATATCACCTAAAAAACAATCTAACCAAATTTCTAGATGTATATCCTCTAGAGTGATAACATAGTATCTAAAAAGATTTGACCTTGTTACTGACCCACACCGAGTATGATTAGCCCTACAGGGTAAATTGCCAGCTGACGACAATGAGGCACCGACCTCCTGTGGGTGCCTCAAAAATGGCTATAACATGTATGCCATTAAATTTTCACTCATGCACAATATCCAATTATGAATATCAGTAAATAAAATATATAATTAAGAATATTAAGTAAAATAAAACTTGTCATGTTGGTTAAACTAGCTATAATTTTTATGATGCTTGATGGAATTATTTTGACAGTTTTACATAAGAGATGTAAGAATATTATATTTTATCTCAACAGTACATAAATGATGTAAGAATATCATATTTTATCTCAACATTACATTATAGATGTAATAATGTCATGTTTTATCTCAAGACTCAAGACATACTACAGTATGTAAACAGTATAGGAATTTTATATTTTATCCTAACATTGCATAACAGATGTAAGAATATCATGTTAAATCTCAACACTACATAACAGATGTAAGAATATCATGTTTTATCTCAAGACTCAAGACATACTACAGTATGTAAACAGTATAGGAATTTTGAATTTTATCCTAACATTGCATAAAAGATGTAAGAATTATGAAAAGTTTTGAAAATTTAATTGCATATGCAGGTTTAACATTTAATGATTGATATAGTGAAATGAAAAGAAAAGATACCAGACTGACTTTTCTGCAGTAGGCATAATAAGGGCTTAGAGTGTTTATTATTACTTTTATTATTATTCTTATTATCATTATTATTATAATTATTATTATTATTATTACTATACCATAATTATATAGCACTTTTTTCATAAGGTACATATATCTATACATTCAAAAGTGCCTATTAAGGTTTTGCTAAAACAATTAGGTGCTGGATATTTGACTGATTTCAAAACATTAATTACTAGTGTATTTCAGGCAGATCCTTGATAATGAGTTGCTTTTTTCCATTCAGCAGTAATGGTTTGATAACATCCTGAATTAAACAGAAATCTGGGAAGGTTCATTAGACTTTTTAAACCCTTTGTTTCAAATCATTCTACCTAGCCAGTGGTTTCATATTGTGTTTTTTATCAGCAAGTCATTCAGATTGGGTACTACAATATGTGAGATTGAAGATTTGACACAGCTATCAGGTTTTTTAATCTCAAAATCAGTAAGCCTTTAGTTGGACATGCTCCAATCGGAAGAATAAGTAATGAACTCTTAACTTGATGTATGTTTTTATTTAATTCTTTATCTTTTTTTCTGTAGTATTTAGTGAGTTCTTCAATAAAATAAACTTGAAGCAGTCCTTTTCATCCACAGCAGGGGTGTTTTATAGAAAATTTAGAAATGTGAGAACAGGGCTGTTTTAGATCAAGCTTGGAATGCACCAGCCAATGCTTAGACTTGAAACTCAAGAATAATCTCTAACCCTTTTATCTTCATGGCTCCCAGCACCTACCATTCTTGCAAAAGCTGAAAGCCAACAGAGCGTGTTGGAGATTATTCTTGAATTCCAAACCAGACCCTTCTCTGACTGCTATTATATAATGGTTGCATTAATTTGATGAGTTGAATTCTGGAATTCCTATTTTTTAAATTTTTTCTTAATTAAATTTTCAGTATAGGTAGACTTAAAATAGATCAACTGTCCTGTGGATATGTTTTACATTTAAAAAAGTGTATGGTTTGATGTTTTCTCTGGTTGATGTCAGTTCTACACTGTTTTCAAGACTAAAATTTACCCAATTTGACTAAAGTACACGATTTTCTAAAAAGTAAGATCTGAAGATGACCTTTTACTGATATACATTTGGATTAAATTTCTGATTTAGCTATTTATATACCCTATTTATATATCAGCCAATCAAATAACACCTTTCTGTCATGTTTACAATCACATGTTTACTTCTGATCGTCATAAGAATAGGAATCCATGATAGTCATTAAAGGACTCCACTAAATAAAGCAGTTGTTAGCAGTTTCAAAATCTTGAAAGCTCTGATCTGATTGGCTGGCTTAGATATTAACCAGAAAACAAACGTCAATATGCTGTCCTTAGATCCCCATAGCACAACGTATATTTAGAAAATGTATTTTAGTCAGATAGATAATTTACCTATGTATACAGACAGTCACTTATGTAAATGGTGTACATGCTTTTAAGTTTATGTGTGAGTACTTTACCTTTAACCTGCTATAAGGGCAATCGGGATAGAATTTGCAATCAGCTTGGAACTGGATTAGACGCCAAGTATCTTGGTGTCTGATTCAGTTTCTCCAAATATGAGGCGATTCTGATGAATATTAAAATCTAATTTAAATTTAAGCAGACAGCATTTTTTCAGTGGGCTAAGGGTTAGCAGCCTATGTGAGTCGGTGGAAAGAGTCGTTGACTTGTTATCACCTGGTCCTAACTTCACCATTGTAGGGTCGCGGGTTGAAATCCTGCCTTGGATCATTCACCTTTTGTTTTGTTTGTTTGTTTGTTTGATTTACGTCACCTTCTGCCCGCTAGGGCTCATGGACGTCCCAGAGAGAGGGAATTGGATACACATAACTCTTCTATAGAGATCTATGGTTCTTTAACGTGCCCAGTGTATAGCACTGACACACGTGGGGGCTGAACCCCGACCGGTCACTTTATCCTGATTCCTAAAAACCAGACTTAATGCTAACCCTTAGATCCTGAGTGTCAAGGAGGGAAGCCATTACTACCATTTTAAAAAAAGGTCTTTGCTATGACCCGGCCGAGAATCAAATCTGCGGCCTACTGCACCGAAAGCAGATGCTCTACCACTTGAGCTTACCGGGCAGCTCAGTCACCTTTCATATGAGATAGCTATCTAGCTAACTTGTGGAAGGTCAGTAGGTCAAGGTCATTCAGTACTCTGGGGCACATATTCCTCCACTCCATAAACCTTGTACAAGAGGTGGTATGACCTGAACTGTTTCAGTAGAATACCAAAATTTAAAAATCTAACCCTTAGCCTGCTGAAAAAAAGTTTCATCTGCTGAAACTGTCATTTGCCTGGATTTAAAACCAATTGGATTCGCCCCATATTTGGAGAAACAATTTGCCAAGTGTCAAACAGCTTGGACCCTGATTAGATGCCGAGTTACTTGGCGTCTGATCAGGATCCAAGCTGTTTGCATATTCTATCATGGTTTTGCCTAGCAGGCTAACGGTTAAAAGCAGCTAAATAATATATTTACTAGTAGCTGACAAGTTTCCCCCTTCGAATTGAGAGGAGTTGGGTTGGGTTTTATGGTACCACAACACTGTATGTGCTATATGGCGCCATTCATGAAAAAAACTTGTTGGATCCACATCTTAATCCACATCTTGGAACCAACAACTTAATACCTGCTGGAGAATCAGAGATGCGGAAACTACAGATTCATAATTCAAACCCTGTAAGTCAGATCTTACGTTCATGGCAGGGTTAAGCAGTGGTCCAAATTCTTGTGCTACATTGGCACGCCCCAGGCCCACATGTGGCATTCCCCCTTCAAACAATGGTAATTTGTGACCATAATTATATAGATAACTGTTGTTAACAAATAACTTTATATATGACAGAGCCTGTGACCAGACTTATCACCGAACTATAGTGACCCCATAATGGCTAAAGAACATCCCAGAGAGAGAAAGAAAATCTTTTTCTGGAATTTTCTGGTTCTTCTACATATGCCCAGTAAGGGGCCTCCGTGGCCGAGTGGTTATAGTCATTGACTTGCAATCTCTCAGCCCCTCACCGCTGTGGGTTTGAATTCCGGTCTGGGCACTTCCAGCTGGCTTGCGGTTAGTTAGTGGTTCTACCCTGATGCACTCTGTGACTGAAATAGTGCACAGGGGTCCCACAGGGTCTTCCTCCACCCGTAATCCCGGTCTGGGAACTTCCAGCTGGCTTGCGGTTAGTCAGTTTACCCGGGTGCACTCTGTGACTGATATAGTGCACAGGGGTCCCCTGAGGTCTTCCTCCACCTGTAATGAGCTGAAAGTCACGATAATGACTGAAATACTGTTAAAGTGAAGTTAAATTCCAAATAATTGAACAAAGATATGTCCAGTGTACAGCATTGGTATATCAGGGATTAAACCCAGCTGGTCACTTTATCGTGGTCCAAGTCGTAATGCTGTATAACCCCATATCTTGAACACCTGATGAGGGAAGCTATTACTACAATTTTTAAAGTCTTTGGTTTGAATTTGGCCTTGGTTTGAACCCATAAACTCCTGTTCTGAAACATGATGCTCGGTTTGAACCCATAAACTCCTGTTCTGAAACAGGATGCTCAATCTACAACTGAGCAAACCTCAGGTGGTCTTTAAGAGTAGAAGAAACTTGTTCATTTAAAATCAGTTCATTTATACAAAACAATTCCAAAGCTAAAAAAGAACTGACATAGTCAGCCAGGTGATGGAAGGTTTCATTTAGGGTTTGAAACTATGTGTCAAATAATATTTCTATTTGAAAAACCTGTTAAAGTGAGTTCATAAATTGTAAAAAGTTTAAGACAATAAACTCTGACATATAAAAGTGTCCTGTAAATAATTTGAAGATTGATGAATAAATTACTTTATCTTGGTATATCACTCTAAATCAGTAAACACATTTTTTGACTTTTACATTTTTATACCCCCGTACAAACGAAGTTTGAAGGGGGTATATTGGAATCAGCCTGTCGGTCGGGCGGTCGGGCGGTCGG
>JAULCC010013790.1:0-11354 GCA_032358795.1 Nuttallia obscurata | reverse complement strand
GCAGATAGAATGATATAAACAAGTTACTAGAGAAGAGACGGCCTGCGCTAAACCTTTACAGCGCGCAGATGGAATGATAAAATCCTGTGACTCAGGAAGTTGCTAGGCTAGAGTCACCCCTGTGCCTCGCATTCATAGTTAAGTTATCTTCAGTCACGGCCTGTGCTTAAGCTTTACAGCTCGCAGATGGAATGATAAAATTCCATAACTCAGAAAGCCGGCACATATTTACAACATGGGACATGGCGTAACATGAACAAAACAATAGTTCGAACATTTAAAGCTGCCAGACTAGAGTCGCCCCTCCGCTTAGTAATAGCATTGGGTTAATCAAAGCAGAATCGCTCCATAAAACATATAAAATTGATTCTCGCATGAACAAAAGAGTTAGCTTTAGTGTGCCAAATTGCTAGACTAGAGTCCCCCTCGCATCCCATTAATATCGCAGTTACTTAGTGACACTTATGCATTAGGTACATTTCTTATCGTGGAAGAAAAAACATGAACAAAACGTTTTTTTTTTCAAATTTTATGTTGCTAGACTAAAGTATTCCTTGTTCCTTCCAAAAAAAAATGATACGTGACAGAGTAGAAATCGCGGGTTCAGCGCAAACGGTTGTAACTCACTTTTTTTTAATTTTACAGTAAAGGTTTAAAACAAATTCAAATTTTAATAGGTCAGTTTATTGGTACTGCCATTCTTTTCATAGGGTTGATTTAAATCAAAATATGATAATAGATAAAAGTTGTTTTTACTCAAAAAAGAGATATTTAAAGAAAAATTCGTTACAACTGTTTTGGGCCGAAAATTGTTAAAATATACTTACACAACTGAGTGCAACACAGAAACAACTGAAACTGATAAACCATTATCAAGAGTATGTATAATACAAAAGACTGCTTCTGTTGTACTTTTCTTAAATCGCTCAACTTGGGCTTATTTTCCCATTTTATCCATATATAATATTAATATTAAAATGACAAAAAGTCACTTAATGGTGTTTTTTGTAATGTTAGTTTTAGGCTTTAAATTAATTTTGGTTAAGCACAGACAAACACATTCAAACACTGACACTCACAAAATCGATAATATAGAAAACTTTCAAGTTTCTTGTTTTTATTTAGCATTCAGTGGATCATAATGGTTAAGATAACACATTCACTCTGAAAAGTAATATGCATGTATTAGCAGATACAATTTTCAAACTTTTGTTCTTCTGTCATTTATGGTTATTGTACTATGGCATCCGCAGCATAAGAAACTTTATTACAATCTCTGCACCAAATGACTACATGTAAATCAAAATCCTTTATATCATATGTCGACAAAAGTATAATATCTTTACTTTAAAACATCTTTCGATGCTTAATCACTTCTACATAATTTCCATCAATAGGTTTACATCAGTTTTGGTGATTGCTATTGTTTTCTGTCATGAATGTGATATACCATGAGTAAATAGGCAAGAACACCCAAAGCAAAATAAAAGTTTAAAGTCCACTCATAAAAGATTATAAGTATAACACTATACACTAGTATATCCAATTGTTAATATATCTCTAATTCAGGATTGGAAGTCACCAACCAGTTCTTTGACTTAAAACCCAAGACTAGTCTCTAACACTCTAGGTTTGCTCTCAGCTTTCAACAGAATGGTAGAGACTGGGTGCCAAACATCAGGGTTAGAGATTATTCTTGAGTTTCAAGTAAAAGAACGGGTTGGTGAATTCTAAGCCTTATCTTAATACAGCGAAACTTCCTTTGAGCGGCCAAGAACATGTCTGGGCTTTCTAGAGAAGTTACAGCTCAAAATAGTACACAAGCAAAACCTAAAGCTTGCATAGGAGCTTTCTGCATTACTTCTGTACTGCATTAAGCTGCCACCTGTATTAAAGACACTCATACAGCTTAGTTCTGTCAAAATTGAAGACAGGTTTTACGGTATTTCGAATTCTTGTAGGGCTGTTTATTCAGCCTCTTTTTTACGTAAAGTTTTAACTTTATTTTATTCATGTTTCATTAGTTGCTATTCAACAAGTACAGTAAATAGATATTCATAATTGGTGGGGGTCTTACCAGAAGGCCCAGCAATATCATACAAGCATAAGTTCTCATAAGCAAAGAGTTTAATGGGTGATGTATAAGTGGAATGATGTTTGCCTTGCGATGGGATATGCTTGGGAATAGGGAAAAATGTCTCAAAGTTGAAACTTGCTCGGGTCAAATATAATGTTGAGAGATCTGTGACACATGTCGACAGTGTACAATGCCCCGTCATGATTTGTCTTGTAATAAAAGCTGTTTGGACTAGATGACTCAAATTTAAAGGATTTTGATCTGATACCAGCACACCTATTCATTTTCAAAACTGATTTCAAAAGTGTTTTGGATTCAGTGAAACAGTTTTAAAGAAAGAAATACGGGTAGTGTCATTTCCTTATCAAAAAAGAACGCCACTTTCAATAAACGCATATGCCCCCAATGGCATTCTTGACATTATATCTTTAATCATCCAAAGTGCAAATTAGGTCAAGGTCAAATGGCCATTTGGTGATATATGTGAACGGGAATGGTCTAAGGCAAAAAACATTTAAATATTTTAAACATTCAAGCAAGCGGTGTTAATGCTAGATGAAACGGTAAAATATTGTTAACCAAACAAATAGCCAGTTTGAAATTATCTAAGTCCAAATTAGGTCAAGGTCAAAGTCAACTGAACATTGGGTGATAAATGTGGGAAGGAATGGTCCAAGGCAACAATCATTTAACAATTTAATATTCAAACAAGCGGTGTTGATGATATATCAAATGGTAAAATCTGGTTAATCAAGAAATAGCCAGTTTGAAACTATCTAAGTCCAAATAATTTCAAGGTCAAATGGACGCTGGGTGTTAAGTTTGGACGGGTATGGTCCAAGGCAACAGCCATTTAACAATTTTAAACATTCAAGCAAGCGGTGTTAATGCTAGACGAAACGGTAAAATCTGGTCAACCTGGTTACACACGGACGGACGGACGGACGTACAGGACGGGGGCATAAAAATGTTATCTGCTTCAAGCTGTTATAACTGCTGCCCACATATTTTGGTGTATACCGGTATTGCTATGTTTGCACACTCCACAGCAGAGTGAATTGTATCTCCCGCATTTTGGCCTTTTCCAAGGTACTTATTGGTCGTATAGTTCAGCCAGATACAGACGACAGGCATAGTCCCCCTCACTCAGACATATTCCCTTCACTCATGAAGTCATATCCTGAAAAGTCTGATCCCTCAAATTCCTTACTATTACTTGTAGCCACAGCAACATCTTATTTCAAATGGAATAGACTAGAAGACTAGAAAAAAGTATTTGCCAATGTTTTAATAAATTTGATAAAAACAAACTGGATGTCAGGATGAGCCTTGATAGTTGTATATCCGTATGCTGCTCGGAGTCCATCTTCTGCTGTTGACTGTATACAAAATAACATTTGTCAGGCACTACTGTAAGTAGAAATTCTTTCATTTATAGTAAAAATGCAACCGGCCGACTGAGTACTGAAGAGCTGTGTAAGAGATTCAGATAAACTGTAAAAAGACATTTCAGTCATCTGTTTGTTGATTGTCCAAATCTCGGACTGTAATAACTCAATTTTGTATCCTCCAACACCAACAGGCAATTCATCAAGACAAACGTACGACTTCAAAATAAAGATTGTCTCTCGCTTTTAAGATATGCTGTCAAACCATTTATCTCTCCATAAAGTTACTCCAAGGTCCATTTTTATTAAAATGGTCATCAAAAATTTGGCTTCACATTGTCTCCCACTCCCACACTATTTCAAAGACCCCTCCTGACGAGGCTTGCAACAAAAGCATTATTGAACTAAAACATAAAAAGAAAATTGTAAGTCAAATGACCTGATTGATTTGTTCATTATGTTATACTCACATTTTGTTTGTTAAATAGTTTTAATTTCTCAGCTGTCATCAAAACTCGTATTTGAAACTTTTAAGAAATGCTGTTTATTTGCAGAAACTGAAATTAAATCAATTTTTCGTCCAAAATAAAGATTTTAGGTTCATAAGGTGGTATTAAAAATAAAATTATCAATCTTTAGTATGTAAATATGTTACAATAGCAGATATCTTAAATAAAATAACATGATAAATACAATCCATATTGAGTTCTAAATACCATAGCATTGTTCACGTGTAATCTTTTTCATTCAGTATAGAGTCAGATCAAAGTGCCCTTAGCTGATTTGTTAAAAACAATTTAAGATATTTTCCTATAAAATAAACACAAGGTTCAGTGAATAATGAAACAGATTGTTTCATTAACTTAAGTCTAGATAAATATGTAGATTTAAAACCTGAAGTAAAGTAAAGAATGATAAAGACAAGATATATTTTTCAAATCTGAAATATCTAAGAAGCGGTCTCTGTGGCCGAGTGGTTATGGTGATTGATTTGCAATATCTCAGCACTTCACCACTATGGGTTCAATCTTGGTCAGGGCACTTCATTTTTCAAGTGTGGAATCCTTCAAGCTGGCTTGTGGTAGCCGGTGGTTCTACATGGGTTTGCTCTGTGCATAAAATAGTGAACAGATATACCCCCTGGCTCTTCCTCCACATGTAATGTACTGGACATCGTGATATGACTGAAATACTAATTAAGCAACTTTAAATTCCTTATAAGCAAATAAATTTTAAGAATAAGAAAGATTTATAATTCTTAATACTCAATCATCATCAATATATAACATTATTTTATTAAAAACTATAAGATGTTAAAATTTATACTTACCTTATTTCTAGGCCGAATCTGATTTTTTCAGACTGATTTCAGACCTTTTCCGGATGATATAGGTGCCATAAATGTAGTTTGGGTACAAAATGTTTGTACTTCACATTTCAAATTCATAAATATGATGTCAAAATAATTATACAACAAATTACATCATCAGTTATGTCATAAATGATGCCATAGTTAATCAATTATACTGGTTAACTTCCCTTTCTTTCAATTATTTTTTTAGCGCAAAACAGTTGTAACCCTAGTTAGATCTAGATCTACAACTGGTTTGCGCTGGAAATATTATACATTTTAAGTTAAAACCTTTTGCCAAATATTCTTTTTTGAGCTAATTTTTAGAAACTCGACAAAAATATTATACCAGTTCATGTTTTATTGAAAAACAAAATTAAAAATAGCATAAGGTCATTTTTGGAAAAAATAGTAGTTACAACCCTTTCGCGCTCAGCTTGCGAAATGACGTATTTGGTAAAATAATATGACGTCACATGTGTTCACGCTTCAATCCGCTCGCCAACCGTAGTTCACTTCATAATAAACAAAATTACGTGCCTTCTTTGATAAATCTCGAGTCTTGTTGGAAAAGAGATATAGAGGTATTTTTTAAAATAAATGTTCTTAGTCTCTGCATGAGATATGGATATTAAACAAGACCCCCCCAAAAAAAAAAAAAAAAAAATAAAAAAAAAAATAAAAAAAATAAAATAAAATAAAATAAAATAAATAACACTCATCTAATATCTGGTGTTAAATGCATTTCACAGCAGCCAAAATGGCATGTCGTAAGGATCTGTAAAAACGTTGTTGGCCAAAGAGATTCAGGTGAACTCCATCAGCCGCAAAAATCATGGTCTAAGCGTTGAAAGTCTGTGGTGTTTTCAAAAGTTTACCCCGTTATGTACTTCGAGTAGTGATTCCAAGATATAATTGGTCTGCCGGCGTTTTGTTTTCGTAAACTCTAGGCAATATTCTCGGTGTGTCCCTAGTAAAAAGTTCACAGACAACTACCACATATACGCGGTGTTCAGTTTTGTACCACTATCTCATCTAAAGTAGCTCTACTGGCAAATCACCAAAGACTCGTTTCTATAGTCAATGTCAATGTCATTTTCACCCAATTCTAAGACAACTGCCGAGGGTTTATGAACATCTTAAACCTCACCGAACATCCTTTTGAAATGTTCCTTACATAACTGAATGTCACCGCCTTTCCAAATCCTAAATCCACCAAAACCAGCTTGGACAACAACGCTTTGGTCGAGGTTGAAACCACGAGGGAACGCTTTTCCCGAAAGACCCTCATTCAAACGACGAATAAAACTGTGCCCAAGTACTGCAACAATGACCTTCTTGTTTGCCATTTACAAAAATGCTCTAACCTGATAAATTGCTCGTCATATATAAAACAAAAAATTCCTCCAAAAGGGCAAATTTCTAAATTTCGACGATTTTTGTGTGATAAAAATGAGCGATGAACCGGATTGAACTGGTTCTGAACGCTATGACGCGAACAAATAGGGGCAAAGTAAAAGCTGAACAAAGGCTTTATCGTATGCGGCTTTATGTTAAGGATGCGGCTCCGGTTTTCACCCGACGGTCATTAAATCTGCTAATGCTAAAGCATAGCTTAACTTTATAATTAATAAATGAAAATTATATTCAATTAAATCAAATTATTTTCTAACCACTTTTGAGGATATTCATCTCGAAAATTTGTCAGAATGTGTCTTTGTCAAATCTCAAATGAATTTGAAAGTAAGTGGTAAAAAGAAAAATAATTGATTCAATCTTTGTAAAAACAAAAACAACTGTGGACCCTCTATGGACCAAACTGTATTGCCAAACTTCATGGAGCTTGGTCAGAATTTTCTTAATAAAAACGCAAGCATCTGTACTTGTTTCATGTGGTGTCAAAAAAGTACTTATTTAAAAACATCAAATATGTTAAAAATCTAGTGAATGCTATTGACGCTTTTTCTTTGGGCCAATCTTCATAAAACTAGGTCAGAATGATTCTCCTGATAAAATCTCTTATTTATCTTTTTTAATACCTCCCCCATCAAAATGAGATAAGGGAGAATGTTCTTAGAGTAATAATAGATACTCCCAATTGATTTGGAGTCACAGAGACTTTTTACGATGTTATTGCTCTTTCAAATTTAATGATTTGAATTAAATACAACTAAACACAGTTGTCAAACACAACAACAGAAACTGCTGTGTGTAAGAACCATTATACTGTCTTGACTTCAGATATATAAAGTTATTGTCCTATGTTTGCATCATCATAATTATTATACATATGCATATGTTCGGCATGTTATGTTAACAATGCGTTTTATAGTCAAGACCCTTCATAACAGACTTGTTGGACATAACTGCATTTATTAGTACGGGCCTCCGTGCTGGGTTGTTATAGTCATTGACTTGCAATCTCTCAGTCCCTCGCCGCTGTGGGTTCGACTCCCGGTCTGGGCACTTCGGATTTTTCAAGTGAGGAAGCCTTCCAGCTGGCTTGCGGTAGGTCGGTACCCGGGTGCACTCTGTGCCTGAAATAGTGAACAGGGATCCCCCAGGGATTTCCCCCACCTGTTATGAGCTTGACGTCGCGATATAACTGAAATCATGTAAAGGCGACATTAAATTCCTAAAAAAAGCATTTATTAGTCATTTGTTTCTAAAAAGCGCTGCTTTTCAAGGACATCAGTCCTTTGATTACAAACCGTTTTCATGTTAAGCTAATTCTGTGATTGACAACTTGCATACATACCAACCGTTGTTGATTAGAAACAAATGCCGTATAATAATATACTAACAGAAACTAAAAACGCAACTCGAGTTTCCAGAATGTATGCTTAGTTTGCCATACTTGTACTTTTAATTACTGAACCGTTTAGATGAAACGTTGTCATTTCTCAACTTTTTCCAAAAAGAAAAACGTTGACTGCTCACAAGTCATGACGTTGGGGTGACTTTAAATATGTAATGTCAGCATTAAGGCCCAACAAAATGAGTTAATACCTTGTGTGACCACCATCAGCAGCGATTGCGTCACGAATGCGTCTATATTTTGAGTTTATGAGACCATTTATTTGACGCATGGAAATGTTGTCCCATGCTTCCCGCAGAGCTTGTGTTAGTTCGCAGTGGTTCATAGGCGTGGGATGATGTCTACGAACACGCCTGTCCATTGGGTCTCACGCGACAAATAAGGACTGAACGCCGACCAGGGCAGAACATCAACGGTGTTTGCCTGCAGGCAGTCGCTACAAATCCTTGCAACATGTCAAGCCACGACGTTGAAAGTACGGAACAATATCAGCTTAAATGATGGTGTCGCGATACAGTTGTGCAATTTACGCACCGTCGATGAAAACAAGTTCTGTCTTGTGCCCACGAGCAATGCCAGCCCACACCATGATTCCGCCATCTCCGAATCGATCCCGCTCTACTACACTCAACTACGTTACGTTCACCTCCCCTTGTGAGAGGCAATCCAGCGTATGGTTGTCTAGCTCTATTGCCTGCGTACCGACGCCTGTTTGATACTGTCCGCTTATGGGATCCATTGTTATTCAATCCTTTGAAAGTCCTGGCAGTTTCACCGGGTGTCAATTTTTCGTTACGTAGGTGTGAGAGGCGAATGAACGACTCATCCTGACGTAACGTCACGCAGCCACGGCCAAGTCTAGTAAACTCACTTTTGTGTGTTTTTTGTAACATGAATTTTGAATGTTTAAACCATTTGTTTTGAGAATGCAGTCATGTGCAACACTTTTGGATCGCGGTAAAAACATATATTAGCACAAAAGTTTACAATATCTGCTTAAGTTAAAGAATGGTTAGTTTTGGAATAATGGAATTAGTGAATAAATCACAAGTCAAGTATTTTATTATCCTATATGCCAAATATTTCATTTTTAAAATTCATGTGCAAAAACAATTTCACTTTTCAAAAGTTATCTAAAGAAAAAGATTGAAATCGAAAAGGAAATAGCTTTCAACAATGACAAACTAGAAAAGCATGAACTAAAATGGCAAAACTTCCAAACGGAATAGTCCTTACTTTGAATTTATTAATGGTTTTAAAAAGGAAATTTAAAACAAAAACAATCAACAATTCATCTATCTATAGCACAATACTGCAGGGAAAGCATAGTATCCTTTTTTTCTTCTTCTCTTTGTTTTTATATTTTCTTATTATTTTTCTCCCCTTTCTACTTTTCCCCCGTTTAACCTCAACTCCTTTTAACTTCTTAAAAGCATCTTTTCATGTTTCAACATTTCATCTTATGTAAAGACATTGAATATAAAAAAATAAACATTTGTGCTAAAAAAGTATGACAATTTCATATTACTAATGTCATTATGATGTTATTGATTGTGTTTATTTTTTGTTTGTTTGTTTGATTAACGTCACTTTCTGCCAACTACATGTAGGGCTAATGGAAGTTCCAGAGAGGGGGAAGCGGATACACGGAACTTTTCTGTAGAGAACTATGGTTCTTTAACAAGCCCAGTGTATAGCACTGATACACGTGGGGGGCTGAACCCCGGCCGGTCATTTTATCCTGACACCGACAAACCAGTCGTAATGCTAACCCTAAATCCTGAACGGAGGAGAACTATTACTACCATTTTTAAAGTCTTTGGTATGACCCGGTCGGGGATCGAACCCGCGGCCTCCCGCACCGAAAGCGGACGCTCTACCACTTGAGCTAACCGGGCGGTTTATTGATTGTGTATAAGAAGAGATGAAATAAAACTGTATAACACGGCCAGGTCTGGTCGTCAGTGTTACTGGTAGTTTACAAACGCTGATACAATCTAAATATAGTGTTTTATGCACCTAAAACTGTCGTCACAAATCACTAAATGCCGCCGGCCGACGTTGTAAATGCCAGTTTTCACTAAATATCGGCGGAATTTAGCAATTGTGACGCTAGCATTAGATGGTCGGCAATGTGACTCTGCGAGCTTCCCTTAAGGAGCATATGAACATCCTCTTGACGTTGATCTTTTAGTAAACGTGGCATAACCATTTTGTTTTAGAATAGCTCTATAGTCGCTGCTCTTTACTTAATCGATTCATAGAATAACCTGTCATGTACATACTTTACATTTATCTGTAGTCAAGTGATAAGTGATATTTAATAGAGTACGCAAAGATGACATTTGGACCTATAATGGTTTTAACATCGAAGTAGTTGATGATTTCAATTATTTAAGAACTGTAATGAATTAACATTGAATCAAGAGCATTTGGTTGGAAAAGCCCTTAAGGCTATGCTTACTATAAGTGATAAATGCAAAGAGTTTGATCTTAAGCCTAAATTATTTGATGATTTTATTGCTTGACGCATGTGAAATGGGGTTCTCAAAGTCGAAAGAAATAGAACGCATCCATTTAACAATGTGTAAGCGATTGTTACAGGTTAAAATAAATACATGCAATTCTGCAGTATATTGAGAAGTTGGAAGATATCCTTTATATACAAATAGGTTTGTTAGAATTATGAAATGCTGGTTAAAAACTTTATAATAGTAATAATATTATCATAAAATCATAACCATGCTATTGTCGAATGTAATAAGGGTTATGTAAACTGGGTCTCTAAAGTTAAAAAAGTTGTTAAATGATCACGGGTTTTCATATGTATTTGATAACCCAAATGCTGTACATGTTAATACATTTTTAAACGAATTTAAGGGAAGATAAATAGATACTTTTAAACAAAAATGGTATGGAACTATTAGTAATAGTACTGTATTAAACATGTATAGACTATTTAATACCTCTATGTATTATGAACACTATTTAGATACTGTACCTATGAGTTTGCGCATTTACTTTGTTATATTAAGAATGTCTGTTCACCCTTTGAGAATTCAAACGGGACGATATACAAACAACAATATACCACGCAATGAACGTAATTGTCAATGTTGTAGTGATAGAGACATGGAGGTTTGAGTTTATTTCATATATTCTGTCGATACTATTTGCAAATACGCAAAACATATATAAAACCAGATATTTATATTAATCCCTCTGTATTTAATTTACACAAATTATTGGCTTCATGTGAAAATTATAAATGTTTGTAGATATATTAAAAACATTTGCTATGCGAAACTCAATTACTAATAATGTTACATAAGTAATACCATTATTAAAACTTCCCTCATCGTTATATGTATCAGTGTAGGATAATATGGTATTCACTGATTTAGCAATCATCTCTTGTTAAGACAATACCTCTTTTTTTTGTTTTTGTTTTATTTTTATTTATTATATGTCTAGATGCGTGACATAAACTAATGTAAAACTTTAGATAGTAAGACGATGTACAGTTGTAAGTAGTATAGAGTACTTTTTTCAGACCCTATTTCCTGTTCCCTGTTCCATTGCACCCGGTGACCCCTTACTCCTAATACCTAGACCACGTGACCGGACATGACATCCTAACCGGAAATATCCCAGGGGAGATCACTCTTTGCGCCCCTGACTGGTACAGAGTGATCTCGCCGCAATGTAGCGCGTTTCGTT
>JAULCC010013679.1:0-15772 GCA_032358795.1 Nuttallia obscurata | reverse complement strand
ATAGAGCCAGGTGAGTATATCTAAATTCTCGAGTACTTTTGTTTATTTACCGTCTACACCCACTACTGAAATATTACATTTAAACCATGTGGGCGAAATTTAAATAACAATCATTAACTTATCGATATAAAATAGTTCCGAAAATAGATACGATTTAACAAAAAAGGCCGTATTTGTTAGCATTCTCATATTGCTAATATTTTACGAATTTTGCTTTATATCAAAGTGTAGCTTTAACAAAACAATTAATTCTTTTCACTATTTAGATATATGTTTACCACTATACGTCGGCTATAGGACTACGATATCGCAATAAATATGACAATTTTGCTGAAGTTTGCTTCTAATTAATTGCGATCGGTGTATGTTAAACAAGATGTGCATGTTCCTTTTTATTACGACTGTATTCCAGTTATGTGATATGCATTAACCCAAGGACATTCGCCGAGCAATTATCTAAATAAACATGATCAAGGTTCATCGTAATCAATGCATTTGTTGACAATATATATGGCCAAACAATGATTATTAGTACAGTATTATAACAATTTCTGAACACAGTTTATTGAGCATGTAAACAAGAATCAATCTGGGCTTGTTTAAAAAAGAAGCCAATTTGGTTCAACAAATTTATTTTATTTAAACTCTCCTAAAGTGATCGAACCAATTATATCTGAAAAAAGATTTAGTTTAAAGCGAGATATTTTCTAATTGCAATGCAATGCATATCTATGATGTGAAAAAAAAATCAACAATAGAAACAATACTACTTTCTTGGTTCATTTTAATGTTTCGATTGTTTGTGTGAGTTCAAAAAATATTAACCACATATTTATTTTTCCTGACTGACTGAAGTATACAAATTATGTATTGAGGGTGAATTACTTTTTCAAAATATCATGGGAGATAACCTTATATGATATCCGGTGATTGTAGCCATTTTATAATCATATTTTGGCTAAACTTACGACTGTGTAAAAATGTAGGGCTACTATCAGTAGTGCTGCAAGGAGAAAAACCACACAGCACATTCGACGGTTGCTTATTAAGTAATACGCCTTGTATGGAAGGGGTTAAGCAGTGAAGTTAAGTTTAACAGTGATGACTATTTTCATCACTCTATTCCCTGGCTATTAAAGACTGTGTATCCAAAGACTAATATCATTTTGTCAGTTTATGTCAAAGAATAAAGGTCTAGTCTCTATGATATGGTAGTACTAGGGAATTTCGCCCCATCATACTTTCATCTTTCTCCAAAATTGAAATAAGGTCATTTTCGGTACCCACTTCCGGTCAGATGATGACGTCATACATGTAATGTTGGACATTCTGAACGGTAAAGAAAAGGACTTCTTTAAACGTGGCATTGAGGCCCTGAAACATCACTGGCTAAAAGGTATCAACACTGAAGGTAATCATGTTGAAAGATAATGCAAAATGTCCGCCAAAAAGTCAAACCTTTACATATGAGGCTCACAACTTATCAAGCAACCCTCATAGCTGATCTAAATAAAAAGTGTAAGTCAGTCATCAGAAACATACACACGTCAATCCATCAAATATGCAGGGCTTTTTGCAGCTTTTTGGGACAGTGATCCATACCCCTGGAGGTAGGAATTTTAGTGCGGAATAACACAAATTTGAGAATTTTAAGTATAAAGCATTATTCTTGCTATGAATAAAGCTTTACTGTTATTATCATCAATAGCGTATCAGTTCAAGATTATATTTCACATGCTACATACAAACAGTTTAACTACCAAAATCCATGAAATAGATTAGTTTTATATCACCTGACTTGACTTCGGAATTTTCCTCTAAACATGGGGAAAAAACACTTTTTTAAATTGGGAATATAACCAAATAACGGCTATAAAATCGGCTGAAAAAAAGTCCTGATATGAAACATTTCTAATGTGTACATAGTATTTATATATACTCTGAAAAGAAGTTTGTTGATATCTTACTACAGTATTTTGTGGGTGAACATACTTTCTTTCTATGGTTAAGATCCCTAGGATTGCAATACTTGTCATCCATTTCTTCCATTTTGCGGTTTTAAACACTATTCAGAGGAAGGACTGATATAGAATACGTGCTCGTTAGGTGTTCTCCAAAGACTCGTCCCTCAAAGGTAATGTGATTAGATACTTCAACATGTCGTTTCTTAGACGAATATAAATTGACGAATCACCTAACAAGAAGAGATTTGATAAATCATGATATGCTTCTTCCTTGATAATTCTGTGACACCGCCATAATCTCTCACAATTGTTATTCATATGCATAAAGATGGATTGTGCAGATCATGACGTCAGCCGCTCATCCATTGACCTAATAATAAATCAAACAACTAGTGAGAATAATCATATATATAACAAATACAATATATTCTTAGTATAACAATTACGCCTGCGTGTTTGTCGATGATATAACATTTGGCAAAATCGGTAGTAGCGTGTTTAATTTGTACACCTAGAGCAGCGATACTTTTTAAGTTGACGTCATCTCATGATATGATTTACCCGAATATGACGTCATCGCAGTATGCCTTGTTACAAAAAGGTGACCTGGTGGTAAGAATAAAACTAAGAATAAGGAGGCTCATATCTGTGAAGGTGATAATGTCTAAAACGAAACAGAGGGTTGAATGTGTATTCGGTTGCTTGTGCATGTTGACAGATATTATATAATGGTGGAACGATTGACATATGAATTGAAGTTGTTTTTGTACATAGACATACTAGGATTTGTACATAGACATACTAGGATTTGTTTCATTTGGAGTGGATATTAGTTCTTATTGTAGAGGGACATTAGATTTGTAACATTTTAAGAGGATATAAGTTCTTATTGTATGGAGAGACATTAGATTTCTTTCATTTTATAATTAGTGAATAATAGTACTGATCGTAACGATATATTATATATTTTTTGTTACATTTTAAGTGAATATTAGTATTGATTCTACAAATATATTAGAATTGTTTTATATGAAAGAATAATGGTACTGATTGTATAAATACATTGGAGTTGTTTCATTTGGATAGTGGATATTAGAACTAATTGTAACGATACATAATATTTGTTACATTTAAGTGGATAAACATTTAAGTTCTTATTGTCATTGTCAAAATTGAAGTGGAGATTGGTACTTGTTGTAACGATACATCATATTTTTTATATTGAAATGGATATTCGTACTTATCGTATAAAGACATTAGATAAGTAACATTTAAGTTGATATTTGTACTGATTGTACATATACATTTAATTTGTAACATTTTAAGTGGATATTAGTACGGATTGTACATATACATAGAGTTTTTACATTTTTAGTGGAAAAAAATACTGATTGTACATATACATAGATTTTTTTTACATTTTAAGTGGATATTAGTACTGATTGTACATATACATATGTTTGTTTTTTTGCAATATAAGTGGATATTAGTACTGATTGTACATATACATAGATTTGTTTTTACATTTAAAGTGGATATAAGTATTAATTGTACATATACATTAGTTTTGTAACATTTAAAGTGGATATTAGTATTTATTGTACATATACATTAGTTTTGTTACATTTAAAGTGGGTATTAGTATTGATTGTACATATATATTAGATGTGTTACCTTTAAAGTGGATATTAGTACTTATCGTACATAAACGTTAGATGTTTTACATTTTAAGTGGATATTAGAACTGATTGTACATAAACATCGTTTTTTTTTTTACATTTTAAGTGGATATTAGTACTGGTTGTACATATTCGTGAGATGTGTTACATTTAAGTGGACATAAGTACTGATAGTACAGACACATAAGATGTGTTACATTTTAAGTGGATATAATTACTGATTGTACATATAAATTTGATTTGTTTCATTTTTAAGTGGATATTTATATTGGCTGTACATATATATCATATTTGTTTCATTTAAGTGGATATTAGTATTGATTGTACATATACATTTTATTTGTTACATTTTAAGTGGATTTTTGTACTGATGCTCAAGGTATAATAGAGTTGTTATGTATGAAGTGGATAATATTACTGATTGTACATATGCATCAGAATTGTTACATTTTAAGCGTATATTAGTACTGATGCTCTTGGTATAATAGAGTTGTTATGTATGAAGTGGATAATATTACTGATTGTACATATGCATCATAATTGTTACATTTTAAGTGTATATTAGTACTGATGCTCTTGGTATAATAGAGTTGTTATGTATGAAGTGGATAATATTACTGATTGCATCACATTTTAAATGGATATAAGTTCTGATTGTACATATACATAAGATTAATTACATTTGAAGTGGATATTAGTACTGATTCCACATATTCATTGGATTTATTACATTTTAAGTGGATATAAGTACTGATTGTACATATACATAATATTTGTTACATTTTTAGTGGATATTAGTACTGATTCTACAGATATATAAGATTTGTTATATATGAAGTGGATAATAGTACTGATTGTACAGATACATTAGAGTTGTTTCATTTGAAGTGGATATTAGTACTAATTGTAACGATACATAATGTTTGTTACATTTAAGTGGATATACATGTAAGTTCTTATTGCACAGAGACATTAGATTGTTTCCATTTTCAGTGGATATTAGTACTAGTCGTATGAAGACACTAGATTTGTTACATTTTAAGTGGATATTAGTACCTATCGTGTAGTGACATTAGATTTGTCATACTTTGAGATATTAGTCTATGCAGAAGGTAAACAAAGTATGAAAAGTGTGCAACAGAACTGTCACACTCGAGATGAATGAACAAGGTAGTGAAGAATTGATACTTATGAACGTACATATACAATTACATTATCATCACCGTGATAATTTTCATAACATAATATGCCACCACATGAAAGTGACAAATTTGACATTTTTGCCATGTTGCGCATATTTATAAATGTCAAACATATAGTAATAAGTTGAAGAAAATAAAATTCTAATACGATGTGCTTTACCGAGAAAGTCCGATATACAGGTTTCAGGAAGAACGCCTTATTAATTTATTTTATCCTAAATGATTGGATGAATTGTAAAAGATCACTTCATCTGGTCATGTTTTGTTGCCGAAAGTAACTGTTAATTAGTTAACTGTGCAAACATTTCCACCATAGGAATACAATTTAAATAGCTCCGTTCAATTTCGCCACATTTGATATCTCGGGCAAGCACAAATGCGTGATTATTATATTAAGATAAGTTAAAACATTTATATAAGTCATAATTTTCTTTCATTTTTTTGTTTGTTTTCATAAATGGTATGATTAAGTCGCCTTCAGAAAAATGGGAACATTTTTACCGTTTATTTAAAGAAAGTAACGAACAGGTATCTTTTTAATAAATGTAAATAGAGTTTATTGTTTATAATAAATTTACTTAATATAAAGTGTTTTACCCTGTCGGGAGCCAATCGATGAAAGAGTTGGGATACTTGAAAATACTAAATTGGCTCTGTTTAATTAATATATTCTCTAACCTATATTTCACACTTCATCAGCACTTGACTAGTGAATGATAGTTTGCTTTCCTAATACTTATAAAAAAATATATTTCAGTAACTCGATAAGAATTCTACAAAAGTCAGCCCCTTTTTTTAAATTTTACTAACAAATTAGCTATCCGTTTTTGCATTTGATGCAAATTCAATTTCAACAAATTTTGTTTTTTAAATATCTAATTAATATTTTTCAGTTTCGCATTAATGTTTTTCGATTATGGAAACGTTCAATGCGCTCCAATGTTGTTTTTCATTTACCGACTATTGATTTGACGTTTATCACGTAATTCCCAAAGAATCTAGTTTGAAATAGACCGTTCATTTTCAACACATTAGATGATTTTTTAGGCTTCACAGACAAACACGAATCAACACTCTACATCCACAAATTCATGTCATGATTACTACAAAGGCATTTCTAAATGAGACAAAATAGCAAGGCTGTTCTTTTCGCTATACATAATTGACACATAAGGCCAATCTTTGTCAAAGTTATTAGTCTATTCTGTTTTCTGCACGTTTCTATTGGATAAGTTGAAATACGACCTGACAAACTCGGTCACAGCTGATGACAGGGTATTATTAGACCTCTGGCAAGTGTTAATGCTGCATGTCGTTGCTACTGACATTTGCATAGTTACATTAATTGTATATATATATTTATTTATCACATGACCCGCCTTGTATTCTATTCAATATACCCATGTCATATTCTGTTATAGTACACGTGTTACCTTTCACCTCTGAACTTCTAAGTACTACACTACACTGAAATAAACTGGGACAACAATTTTCCATTGTTTGCTTGTCATGTGATAAAAAAAATCTTACACTCGTTTTTAATTTATATAAAAAAAATTTAACTCGTATCGGAGGCTCGCTTAATAAAGTTTCCTTATACTCGTTGAAGAAATTTTTATATTAAATAAAAAATCATGTAAGAATATATATTTACTTTTAAACTTGATTGTATCTTCAGAACAGATGAAATGTGGTGGCACTAGGGACTAAACTAGCTAAATCAAACATGATTTCAAAGCTGGTACAACATAAGTCAAAAGCTTATGAAGTTTAAGACAAGTTTCGTAAAACTTTCACAGTTCTTGGAGCTCATGCGTTTTATAAGATAATGCAATAAAATAAGGTAAAACGAATTTTGAATGGTATTTTTTTTGTTGCAAGCCATCGTATTGTACCATATTATATTATACATACTGTTTTACCCGTCCTGTGTTCAATCCTCAAATGTTCCGCATTATGAACCGATACTCAAACAATTGATGTAATATTGAGTATCAAGTATTTAGTAGTCAATTCTGAAGAGAAGTGTAGATCGTTATATTGTACATGTATACCAGTAACAATTATCTGAGTTTTGACATTTATTCTTATCGCATCTCTACGGTGCCATAAAAGAAACATGGGTTTAAACAGTTCTATTGCATGCGCACGCATTCAAATTCGCGTTAGAATCGAGTCGCAATTGCGTCCCAAAGCAGTAGTATCGCTTGCGCACATGTACCAGTGGGAACGCGTGAAAGAGCCGCGTGTAATTGTCATTATGGATGGCGAATGGGTGTGAGCCTCTTTGACGCCTTCGTTAACTGCTCTATCGCCAAACATGGCTTGTGTTTTGGTTGAGGCTACTGCATGTGAACGCGAATGCCACTACCAAAAACGAACGAAAAATAGAACGAGTAATCAAGGTCCCTTCTATGCCACAGTTTCTTTTCCTATAATTCACTATTAACAATGTTCAAATGCATGTCAGCCTTAACCAGATTAAAAAATTCCCTTAACCCTTAGCACTATAAATACAATTTTAGTCCAGAGTAAAGGATACCAACAATTAGTACTCTTTGAAGTTTCTCTGAAACTGTTTCCTTATAAATAAGTTATTACATGTAAGACATTTTTATACAGTAAGAATGATTGTTTCTGTTATTGTTACCGAGTGTTAATTGACTGGCACAAATGCAAAACATAACTTGAATGGTTTGAAAACAACAACAACACTGAAACATCAACCAGTGAAACAGAACATCATTCAAACATATATTTTATGCGACATCTATATCAAGGACGACCATGCTATGGACTTCTTTAGAAATCAATCATTCAAATATGAGAAACATCATTTCATATATCATTTGCTTTTTTTTATAATAAATGCATATCAGATTGTAAAGGATCAATTTTACTCCAGAGTGGTGCAGTTATCAATTATTTTGAACCTAGGAAATAAAGCATGTCCATTATTGCTTTGTCTGTCAGTTTGTTTAATTTGATTTAGACATTATCAATTCAATACAGCTACTTTTGAAAAACAATTTTACAACATATTGTAGACATGATATCATCAATATGTCTAGATCGGCGACGTTTCGTTATAAATAAGTTTTCCGCATTGAAATGCCAGTAAAATACAATCTTTTGTTTCCCACAACGTCACAAGCACATGTTTATTGTAAGACAACTTATGGTATGAAAAATCTAACTACAATTGCTTTTTGCAATTTAACTGTTGAACAGTATTGATTGTTTTATTACATTTTTGAATGCATGTTATCATTAGTTGCATTTAATTTAACTTCTATGACAACGTGTCGGATACGATCGTTATTGTTCAACATAAGTAAACCGAAACCTTTTATTTGAGCAGGTTTTAATGATACTTGCTTTTAAGGAAGCTTTCCAGCACGCTTGCTGGAGGTCGACGATTATATCCGAGAGAGCATAGAGTCTTCCTCAACCAAACCAAAATAGAACATTCGCCATAAGACTTGAACTGTGTCAGTGCGAAATAAAACCAATATAAATAAACAGATAAACAAGACTTCTTTGACATACCCATTTAAGTTATATAAATGTCATTTGCACTGACCTGAAGTAAGATTCATCTTTCCTAAAATGAACAAGAAACACGTCATATTGAAGCACTCCTTAGATATTTCTTAACAAGAACTTAATTTGTTCAAAACTGTGTAAACTTAATTTGATTGAATATTTTGTTAAAACTGAAACACAGTTGTAAATTTGGATTACTGCATTTTTCGCCGCCTACCTCTGTCGTTGATATGCTCAGACAGACATTGTGCAGATGTTAAAATGATTAAATACCGCCGTTATGCTTTATTAACGTATTTATGGGCCCATAACTGTGCAGATTACAAAACGGGATAGCTGTTTGATGTGCCATAGTATCTAACTTAATAAAGAAAACTGTCTGAAAAAATGGAAGTGCAGTAAATTATTTCAAAACGCACATAACATAAATAAACGTTTAGTTTATGTTAACAAATTTGTATTTCTCCAGTCGTACATGTAGATCATTTATAGGGAAGAATGACTGATATTAAATCGAGTATTTCTGACATAGGGACATTGCATACAGTATCGAATACCGTGTTTGTTTGTACATGGAGCGTAACATCTAAACGAACATATACGACTTCTGACAGTTTGATAATGCCAACGATCTACATCATTTGTGTAATTTTTTAACCAATTTAAGTGGAATCCATACCATGTGGTCACTGCATTATGCTTAAACATACAAATTATGGATGTATGGTATTCAAAAGTCAGTTCTGTTTCTTAAATATACCTTGTTTTCAAACAGGGTCACTTGGAAAGTTGGACAGATGTAGGATATACTAATGCTGAAATATTAAGGGCAATTATGCGCTTTTTTTCCACTGAAGCGGTACAAAAACGAACATCAGATGCTCATTATGTACATATACTGTAGGCAAACAAACAAAAACATGATTTTTTAAAACTACATTTTAATGAAATCAAAAGTAATTTTGTTAGCTCTGTTGTTATTTATGTCACTTCATGAGTCGTATTTCTAAATAATAAGCAGGACAAAAACAATCAAGGTATTTTCAAAACAAAATGTTCTGTATTTGACATTGTTACATCTCTTATATATTACATAATAAAACATGCATTCATACATAATAAATGAAATGAAAAAAGATAGATAGCAGGGAAAAAGGTTTCGTATACTAAATATTTCCTCTGATTTAATATTGCGGATAGTTTAATAATTGTTTTATATATTGTTCTGAACCATTTACCAAATGTGAGATAGATGGACACCACAAATTTTAAACTTCAAGTTTAGAATATTTCAAAATAACATCTTACGTTAAAACCATTACTCCCCTAACTTATACTCGAAGACCAACCGGGGTTTCTAGATGGAAGATTTATAGGAGAAAATATAATGTTAATATATGATTTACTTCAAGCAACTGAAACCGCGACATCACAGCATGCCTCTTTTGATAGACTTCGAGCAAGCGTTCGACTCTTTGTTATTAAAATTTGTAAAAAAAAGCTTTATCCGTTTTCAATTTTGGTACATCAATCAAATGGTGGTTCAACATTTTCTACACAAAAAAAACAACAACTGTAATAGAATATGGTTTTCTCTCAGACTTTTTTTTTACTGTACACATGTTAATTAGATAACAAAGCGAACAGCCGCAACTCATATTTGTTTGCTTGTTTGTGTCATGTAAAAAGACCAGTCAATTATTGATATTTTCGCATTATTTAAAGATAGTTAGATGTTACGTATGATACGAAATTGTAAGGTGTGGAGCGGGATGGCTCTCATAGCCTCACATAGACTCTATGACGTTTAGATTAAATGACATCCTCATTGAAAAAAAAAACAACACATTTTTACACTTTGTTGTCTCATGTGTTTAAAAGGCATTTGAAATTTTAATTCATGAATATGATGTAGATACAAAACCCTGCAGTAGCGCGGTGAGTGCATCTGTAATATCTGCGATGGCCTCATCGATTTATGTACCACTTCATTATGTGTAACGAATGGTTAAAGGAAGAATTCTTCCATTAAATAGTTAGGGACATTGTAGTTGGGCACCGTCCTGAAATTTAAGGTAGAAACTTGGTTGAATGTATTGATTGATACATGAAATGCTTCCGTTTAAGCATCAATAACGTAAAAAAATAGCATTGGTATTCGTTATATAGAAACAGCTGATGTCAGACTGTAACGTTATTTTAATATTCATTTTACCTATACGTGAACACATACTGATGCGTTATAATATCAATATTTCTTTTGTCAATGATACTAAATATAGAGATACAAGGTATATTTTACGGTTGACAGACATTTTTGACTGTATAATGTTTGTGATGTTTGGTATACAATGGCGATCCTAACGAGAAACTTGTATACGATTTTCGCGTACTCCGATAACGGTAATAAGGGTAAACTCTAAGTATACCGGTTCTTAAAGACAGGAGGGGCCTCCGTGACCAAGTGGTTATAGTCACTGACTTGCACTCTCTCAGCACCTCACCGCTGTGGGTTTGAATCCCGGTCTGGCCACTTGAGATGTTTCAAATGAGGAAGCCTTCAGATGGCTTACGGTAGGTCAGTGGTTCTACCCGGGTGCGCTTTGTGCCTGAAATGGTATAGAGAGGTCCCCATCTGTCTTCCACCACCTGTAATGAGAAAAGTAAACAAAACAAAGCCTAACAGAAAAAATTATAGCGAGGGTAACTGTCGAAAGTGAATGTATGATATATATATATATATATATATAATATCTCATTCGTGACCATTCATTATGGAAACTTATAATTTCGATAATGCTCGTTTTGTCACTTTAAATCAAATTGTTTAATACGTTACGTTTAAATAACCACGCATGTTATATCAGCTAGATGTTATTTTTGTAATATATACAATCAAACGTATGTCAGAAGCTGATTTTGGTTGTAGACTTTTAACTTATTTGTTTTCGGATAAAATATTGCGTGTTTTGTGCAATAAAAGCTTCTGATCTAGTTGACAATAAATGTAAAGGCTCTGTTTGATTAATGAATACATGCGTAAAGATATATTTTATTGAAAGATCTTAGAACGAAGTTCAATCTTTTCCTTTCAAAGACATGGCTCGTTGCTAACATCATATTGCTAAGTGAACATCCACTGTTATTGCTTCCATTTAACTATCAAAGAAAACATTTTTCTCAAAAGATATAAATATGTCAAATTATAACGCCACATAACTTAATGACGCTAAAATGCGTAATTAACAGGTTAAGCGTCAAGATAAACAAAAAGATCACTCGTTTATTAACGGTTTTAGGCATAATCATGTGTTAGTTATGTAATAAAAATGTAGTGAACTGATAACGGGGATAGCTTTTTAACCATAACGAACTAATAAAATGTATCAACATCTTGCAGAAATCTTACTGCGAATGCATAACACTACTGGCAGTGGTATGTGTGTTTTGTGCACATCTGCCTAGTTAGACTTTTAAAACAATGTTTCAACTTTCGACGCCAATTTCTCTCAGAAAGTACGGTACGGCGCCAACTTTTTATGGTGACGTTATGGATATGACTCTTGGTTACTGAAACAACTAATTATAGTATATATTTGCTCAAATTAAAGATAATGACGTAAATATGGAATGTAAATAATTTATTCCATTTTAAAATGTTCACTGGAAATGTTATGGTTCTAGTTTTAGATATACTGTGGAAAAAGAAAACACCGAAAAAGATCGTATATTATTTCTGCCATTACTAAGAATGTGAAGTCAAATGTAAATGGCATATCAGCTGAGTCATACCTATCGATCTAATCGCTGTATCACCATGACTTAGTAAGTTATTTTCATTATAAAGATACTCACTATCTTCTCTATCACTTAACTGAAATAACACATATACCATTTTGTCATGTAAACCTTTTTTTCTAACACGAGGATGTCATTTTGGAAATGTTTAAAATTATATCATAAGTTGTTTTATAAGGCGACTTTTAAACTTAAGATTGCATTATTTTCAGTTCTGTTTGTACGTCATTCCAATGTTATCTAATTTCTTCTGAACATTAAAATAACAGTTATAATGTTTTACAGCTGACAAAAGGCACATATGCGAGTATATACGTCTTCTAGTGGAAAACCTAGAGTGCAATTACTACTTCATATCATATAGGGCAGTTATACTTTGCATTTTGTTTGACACAATCTTAATATAATTTAGGCCGATCGCCCTGTTAGCTTAAGTGGTAGAGGGTTCGTTTCCGATACGCATGCTTCTACAACTAACTAACTATACACGTGATATCATATGATAGTCTTAAAAATACTATAATTTGGATCACGTGTTAAGCACTTTCGGCAAATCTTAAAATATATGTATTAGTATGCTGTGAAAGTTGAAAGCACACCTCCCTCTTATGATACATAATATACATAAATAGAGAAAAAGGTTTAGGCTTCAATACTGCTCGAAATGTATTTTCTTTAAAATAAAACTTGGTAAAAGTTGTATTTTATAAACCTAAAAACATAATTATATAAATGTTAAACATAAACAAAGCGACAATTCATTCAAACAAAGAAACAAACCTACTAATTTAGCAAAATTTAGCTCAAATTATTGTGAAAATTAACAGATATCACAAATATAAAACATGCACAAAAACACAGATGACCAATACAAACGTTTTAGTTTGCTGGGATCACAGTCAACCAATTATACTTTTTGGAAGTATTATCATTGTTATTACTTTCTAGACAGAGATGTCACAGAAAGAAAATTAATAGTTTTCTCTCAGAAACTAAACCCACTTGGTGATGACCATTTGATTGCAGACATATTTTTAAAACACTCGTTTGAACATGAACGTGTCCATTCTTGTTGAAACTTTCACGAAAGACATATGTCATATTCATTAGAGAGATATACATGTATCTGTAAATGCTAATAACTACAGGGGAATGTCTCGACCAAAATATGCCAAAATATGTTGTATCCTTGTGGTATGACGATTAACTGCATTGTAGGAGAAAAATAATTCTAACTGATTATCAATTTGGATTTTTCGAAAGGAGAAATCGACAATAAATTGCAATATCATATTACAAGCTCTAATTTCTCGATTATTCCAAATCGTATTTCTGATAGTGCGATTGTTATAGCACGAAGCCGTTACACCGAATGCTGCATGATTATAGAGAGATATTATGATACCTGGGTACTTTGCATTATTGCAAATAAAAAAGCTTATGATATTTAAAACTGAGCGTAATAAAAACTACATTTTTTTATATAAATGGTAATTTGATTAAAACATAACAGGTATTTAAATATATTGGTGTTCACTTTTAAAAGATAAAATAATGGAATAAGAAAACACAAAGCACACCACGCACTTAAAGGGATATGCGTTCAATGAAATTGAAGTAAGAAATGCTTGAAATTATGCAGAAATAGTAAACAAACATTTATAACCATCATAGTAAAATAAAAAAAGTTGGGTCACCATGCTTATCTTTTTTGTATAAAGACTATATACAATACTATTGCCATATTTGCATGTATTTGAATAAAGAAAAACACACGTTCCAGATAAAATCAATGATATATATTTTTCAATTTATGTTTGTTTGTTGCACAGATAATTCACGTGAGTCAACAGTTTGCATGAACACACAACGAGAAAGAACAGAAACAAGAAAACTGATATAAACGGCCTCAGGCATGGACATATCTGATAACCAGGGAGAGATGCACTTAGCGTGCATAATTTGGAAACTAGAGGTAATTATCTCTTCTAATTCTATTGTTCCAGATGTTATACACATTTTTGCGGTCATATGATAAAAGCATGGCAGCGCTCGCCACTAGCAAGTGTAGAGGGATAAATGCACGTGATAGACATGACTTCTCGATGTTGTAAAAAAATCAATTCTTTAAAGGTACCCTACCTCTTCTGAAAGTCTAGACTTATTCGAGAGTGTTATACTCCATTCGAAAATTATCGATATAACAGTTTTTTTTAATGCCTCTATAGTGGAATAATTGCATTAGATATTATCGCAAAAACGAAATTAAAAAAAAATCGTATGCACAATGTATCTATTCGCGCATTCACCAGTCCCAATTGATACCGTAATATCTTTGTACATAAAGGTAAAATGTATTTTCTATATTTCTGCTTTGGGCGAAATAATAAAACGAGGCGGACTGAAAATTTGAAAGGTAAAGCGATCAAGTATACGAATTTCTCTAAACTAAAAACAGGACACTTCAGTTTGTATGGATTTGGGTCAATTATTTTTAAGTAACAGTTCTTTACCTTAAAATGACACGGGACCTTTAAAAACAACTTGTACGCAGAAAATTTGTTTTGTTTTCTCACGATTGTACTTTCTCGACTACAGTCATAGTTTTCATGAAGAACAATATATTGGCGTATTCTTATTCCGGCGAAGAAAATGCTTGAAATATAGCATATCCTTCCTCCTTATACATCCGAGGTATGGCGTAGGATTGCGGAATTACCGAAGAGTTCTGAATGAGTAAGAATAAAAAAGAAAACTGTTTATATCAGTCACGGGTTTTTGGTGTGGAAGTACCACAACATTGCACTTATTGTTAAGGTCAAATATTAATCTGTCGGGTTTTGTTTAGTTAATCTGATTGTTTGGAAAATAGACAGTCAGTTCCGACTTTCAAAAGTTTAAAGAAGTTGATGAATTCGATGACTAGACAGTTTTGCTGACAGGTAAACGATTTACATATTCTTATGGTAATTTGTTTGAATAAAGTATTGATGTCGAGGTACGGGTTGGTTTATTTATGTTTACATCATCCCACATTGTGTGAAGGCGAAACACCTCAGTCAGTCCGTACTTGCCTCTGACACCTTGGTTACAGAGTTAGCCACGGGTTCCAGACTCGATATTGATGTTTCTTGTTCCTTTTTAATTTGCAACAACCGCGTATATCTAGCATGCAGTGGTATTTTTTAAACGATCTTTATGTAGTTCCGGAGATAAACAGTATAAAACATAGTCGAAGAAAAACTCCCTTGTCAGACATGTGAGACAAAAATTTCAGCTCAAAGCTGATTTGAGTTTTAATTTCAAACAATTTTCAAAATTTATTTGGTTAGGTTTATAGAAATTATATTGTTGCAAAGATTGTAGAATTGTTTAATTTTTCAGAGTTTTTTTGAATTCAGACACCCGCGCTTGCGCGGGTAGTGTAAATTAGCAGTTCCAATAATGTTTTATTCAAACTATACATGTAACCACATTAAAACATGCCGCATGCTTTGGGATGCAACTTAAACACATTAGAAGATACTGTAATTTTATTCCACCCAATCGCATACATACACCAATGGAAGCGTTTACATCTATG
>JAULCC010013568.1:0-15775 GCA_032358795.1 Nuttallia obscurata | reverse complement strand
ACATGGACGTCTAAGATTTCATTGACGTACCTTACTGCCGTCAGAGTACCGTTTTCAATGATGTGTAGGTCCGTTTTACTCTGAGCGCTAATTCCCGCCCACACCATGACTGAACCCACACACACAAAAAAAAAAACCAAAAAAAAAAACCAAAAAAAAAAAAAAAACACACAAAAAAAGTGATCCTTAGCAAATTTTGAGTAGTATATATATGTTCTGTAAAGAATAGTTCTGAACAGCTAACTGCATAAACTGCAATACAATGTTTGATTAGGTTTAAGTCGCACTAACACAAACAATGTCATATTGCAACCTTTTGAGCTTTCCGTGTTGACTGAAGGCCAAAGACATCCCTTGAAAGAACCAACGACCTTCCGCAAACTAGCTTAGATAACAGCCTCATATACATAAACACAAGATAATGACCCGTGTCAGACTCGATATCACTACCAAGACAGCTGTGCTGGTTCAAGTGAGTGCAAGTCAATAATTCTCTTCATTTAGACACGGAGGCCTTGAAACTTATCTTATTCGCACAAATAGATATAATAAGTCAAATAATTCTAAGCTTCTCATGTCTTTTGGTCTTATCATTTTCTCAGTGACTTCAACAATTTAGCTTACAACAAGAAAATTGGCACATCAACACAAAAAAATGAGTAGACGCAAGAGCTTCATTATCCCTTTTTTGCCGCCATTGGCGACTCGGTGATATTATTGCAAATGAGTAACTCGGTGTCTTATCAGGACTCAAACTGTTTGACATCCTGATTATGTTTTAAGCAGAATTAAGAAAATATCTACTTTAAACATTGAAACAGTCGAAAATATATGCAGACGAAAATCATTCGGCGCCAAAAGGGCTATATATGGATAATGCATTAATCACTACCCAAACTGACTAGCACAAACATATATCAGTTTCTTGGACATTGAGCACTATAGTGGTTGCTGGTTGGAAATACCCTAACCATATACATTTAAAAGGATTTGAGAATCATCTAGCGATCTTGCTGACAGGAGGTATCATTAACCAGGGACTTCTCTGATCTTTTACAATAGAAAGCTTAAAAACTGCTAAGGACTTGAACTGTTGTGGTGTGCTTTAAAACTATCATAGGCAATTGCATTTTGTAAAAACAGAAAAAGGCAACCAAGTATGATGTTCTGTGTAGTGTGACAAAGAACTGTTGAACGGAAATCAAATGTGGAGATTGTGATAAAAATCAAGCCCATACTTTACAGATTTTGTGAAATTTGTAATCGATGCCAGTTCCTTATATGGCATGGAATCGGGATTATTCTGGTTGAGAAAGGTTTTGAAAGTTTTGACAGAATCGCTGTCAGGATTGTCTTCAGGTGGAGCGTTCCAATTTTGGATAAGAATGGTAAGAAAGACCTGTTACATAGCTAAGTACGTCAAAAGGGCATATGGATATTGTTGAAGTTTCTAAAACGGTAAGGGAGGGTGTCAGCACCGAGGTCTGGGACTAAAGAAGAAAGATATGGTGGCGTTAGGCTGTGTACGATTTTGTAAAATAGAAATAATGTGTGTTCTGATCTCCGGCAATCTAATGCTTCAAAGCAAGTTTCAGTATTTAGATCAGCAATTGACACAAGTTTGGTTTCACCTGTGAAAATTCTGGCCTCCTGGTGTTGTACTTTATCAGTTTCTTCCTTTTAGTATTTTGCGCAGTTATCGCAAATACATCTGCATACTCTAAAACTAATCCAATGAAACTAAGATATATTGTTTCGAAAGATTTTCTATCTAAAACAAATTTCAATTTTATCATTATATTGATTCTCTACCAAGCTTTACATTTAACGGATTCGATTTGGGAATGCAAAGCTACCACCGTTTGAGAGATGAATACATAAGTGCTTGTGAGATTTAACATCAGAGATAGATTCATTTAACATAGATAAAGTAGGATAAATTGGTATTTATTATTTTGCAAGATATAACATGTGATTCGGTTTTAGTGGAAGTAAAAGGTGAGCGCTTCGATACCATCATGGCCCTCTTGTTTAATTTTGCAATTGTTATTAGGAAAACAGTATATAATCGTCATTAACACTTGCCTTCTTTAAACATGTCTATTTGTTTTCTTTGTCTTCTGTCTGATCAGCCACCCTTGTCCAATATGTGGATCGCTCCCCAACTGCTTGCCCCTCCTACTTAAGGTTCCCAATTGCTTTCGCCCAAAGCTTTTCCCAAGAGGTTGCTTCAAAGTACTTCCACACTTTTGGTGCAACTGCCTCTCGCGAAATTGTTGAATCTACTCTGCGTTTTTCAGTCATTGCCATTTTCTTTCGGACGCATAGTGAAAACCCGTGTTAGAAGTCAGAGCGGGCCACTGATAATTCTAACGGACTCTCTAAGCTTCACAGACATAGGTTTCTGATGTATTTACCTTAGTAATGTAGAGGTGGAAGACACTAAAAACGCGTCTCTGAAATTTCCAGCCTAGCCTGGGATTTGAACCCGGAACCCAGATTAGTAGTAATGCGCTACCACTAGACAGCCCCTCAACCCTAATTTTAAACAGTAATAGAGCCAGGCAAGAAAGTTTAAATCCTCATTAATTATAAGCTGTCAAAGAAAACTGACTTTTTCAGTCCCTTGAGAATTTTCTTTGTAAAAGTCCCTTCCTTGATGCCTAACAACCCCGCAGACATAAAATATTTTCAATGCGCACGTTGTCACGTCATTATTTCTTATCGAGTGGTCTCCCACATGCATTATACAGTAATATATCATTATTAATTTTACCCACACCATCACGTCATAAACATGACTACAAACTGTTGTTGCGGAAACATATGGTTGAAACCCAAGGAAACAATTCATCATAGTGTGTAATATCATAAACATAACACTGCTCACGATATACATTGTTTTTGTGCGGTGATTGACGAACATTTATTTTCTAATACCAATTAACAATGCGAGTAAACTGGTAAGCGACTAAGGTAAATACATGTATACAGCCGTCATCGCAATAAATGAAAATATGTTCCCAGTAGCGACATTTTAAAAGAAATATATTATCATATTTAATACCCCCATCAAATGCAGGAATAGTACGTGAAAAATATGGCCATTAAATAACTAAGCCATTTTACCATCTTTAATCAGTGTTTAGCAGTTACAAATATTTCTTGAGCATGGATTTAATTTTCTTTCTGGAAGATCAATGACTGTGATTGGCCTCAATCAATCAAATGATAAGGTCTAACTAATGAAATGCGAGAACTATTGAAAAAAGACTTTATGCTGAAGAAAGTTTCTAACCGAGGACCTGCAAATGTTTTTTAAAAAAGAATGCATGGTTGTCGCTGCTCGCAGTCACCTTTCCATGAGCCGGCTGTATTAGCGCGTGACAACGATAACTGACTGGGATATTATAAACATCATTTTTATGAGGATATCGGAATGGTTCCGCTATATTTGTCCGGCACTAATCCAGGTGGCTGTGTCAACGGAAACAAAGTATAATATCGTAAAATATCGAGTACATCACGCTCGAATCTGAAATAATTATGGTAATCTCAATGCTGATCCTATTGATAATGAATTAAAAGTTACCTTTTTGTGAAAGCGGTAATAATCTCGAAGATAAAAACATTGTTTCTTTAAATGTGATCGTTCCAGAGAGGAACGTACAATATTGTTCACAAGAACAAGATTAAGTAAAACAGATTGCACCATTGAAAGTTTTCTAAAACTGGTATCAGGGCCTCCGTGGCCAAGTGGTTATCGTCGTTGACTTACAATCTCTAAGCTCCTCACCGCTGTGGGTTCGAATTCCGGCCTGGGCACTTCGGAATTTTCAAGTAAGGAAGCTTTCCAGCTGGCTTGTGTTAGGTCTGTGGTTCCACCCGGGTGCACTCTGTGCCTGAAATAGTGTACAAAGGCCCCCGGGGTCTGCCTCCACCTGTAATGAGCTGGGAGTCATGATATGACTGAAATACTGTTAAAGCGACGTTAAAATCAAAATAACCAACAAAAAAAAAACTGTTATTGTTAATGAAAACCTATCAGACGAACGAAATGAATATTTAATTCTTGGACGTTCAGAGGTTTATAAAGTCATTGAAAAGGTACATGAATTGATTTTATCTTTATCCCTACTTGCTTCATAGACGCCAATCAATGACATCAACATAATCTTAACCTGACGACAAAAGTTATATGTCAACTGTTTGAGGCATTTGTAGGTTCTATTTTAAATTATATAAATGTGAAGTCAGGGGTTACATGAAGTCAAACGAGTTGCGAGCATTTGGTTAAAGTTGTATGAGTATTTGCTGCATCTCAAAAGGTGTTCATTAAATTCTGGTAGATCTGGTGAACAAGACAGATATCCTCTATATTATTGGTCGTTAATCAAGAAATATTTAGTATTTAAGCTTGTTTCTATTGAAAATATCATTTTATTTACTAAGTCTTATTCATTATAACAACATAGCTTGAAAAGGGAAAAAAATGAGTTTTACATGTAAAGTGCTTACTGGAAAGTAATGGTTTTGCTAACGATTTTTGAATCAACTCTAAGTATGTTAAATGTAAGGCATTTTTCAGTTTTTTAAAAAATTGTTGAAGAATCTGTTTTCAAACATGGCATGGAACTGTAGATGACAGTGGATTCGTTTTCCTGTACAAACATTTTAAAGATAATGGTGGATTGGAAAGACCGTTTTGTACACGTGTGCTCAGTCTATGTTTTCATGACTTACGTATATACATGAAGAATTACTACGCTCTATGAGACCTAACTGTTGTACAGTTTTGCAACAATAGCAATCTCAGAGAAAAAAGTAAGTTAAGATACTGTTATCCTTATCAAAATTGCCTTTGAAAGAAGAAATATGTTAACAGACAATGTGATATAACTTTATCTCAAACTCATTGTTTATTTTTCGTTTTGAAACTCTTGTTTGTTACAAGGCATACTTGTACGTCCTGGATAGTGGTCCGGGAGAAACCGTGTTAAACCGAAAGGACAGCAATAGTGGCACCGGAACAAATCGAGATAATCCGAGATGAACCGAGTTTCTCCGGCAGACCGTCTCGGATGTTTTAAAATGTTTAACACAACCGGGAGTCACCGGGAGAAAAATCATGAGCCGGCTTTATCCTGGCAGATCCGACAAAACCGCGGTATATACTGGCTCAGGACTAGGTCTCCATCGTGGCTTTTCCGTGCTAGTAATCCGGGATGGTCGGCAATACTCCGCTCACGGCAGACATATGGTGACTCCGGAGTTCACCCGGCTTAGCTCCGTTGTATTCCGGTAAAGCCCCGTTTTTCACCGGAGGAGTAAGGGACTGACACGGTCTGAACCAGATTAGCAGACGGTTAACAACGGCGTATCCCGGCATTCCACCGGTTGTGACGTCAACAGACGGCAAATTTACGGTCAAACAGAATGAAGATACGGTCAGCCCCGGATACATTTTCGTTTTTATTAAAGTGTCGTGTACAATTAGGTTCCCATCAGTGTAGTTTGTCCTGGGTTACAGGTGTGATGTAATGCTGTTAAGGCTGTGAGTCCTGTTGGAGTTGGGCGATCTCCTTCGTGTATCTCTGGACCTGCTGAAATGTTTCCTGGTATAACCGGTCAATCAGTGATGGACGAAATGAATCAGCCGTTGTAACAATCAATGTTCCCAATAGTTGAACGGGAGACATCTCTGCTGGTACGAAGGGCTCCGAATGTGTGATGGTAACCGTGTATTTTCGACCAGCTGATCTGTGAGGCTTGCAATGACGGTTTCGGCGTCCTTGCGAGTATAGTGTCGTGGGAGACTTAACCTTCGGCTGCATAGATGCACGGATCGGGTGTGGTGTTAGTATGTTTGACCCTTCACCCTAAGAGGATCCGTGATGTGTTGTATGCTATGCGAATAGCTTCTTACCATGTGCAGTGTCTCCACCAGGCCAGGGTCACTGCGCAGGGCAGTAATTATTCTATACCCCGTCGCAACGGTTACGTGTGCCTTTGTCTTTATCTGGAAATACAGAAGAGGAAAGCAAAATGGAATTGAATAGCATTGTTTCAAATCCAATAGGCCATTAGGCCAGTGAGGACCCATATTTGTGCAACATTATTTACATGACATTATACTTCATGATAATAAATAAATATACGATAGAAGGAAAACTGTAAATTTACATTTATACTACATTGCATACGGTTTAAAACAATAATGCCACCAAGTTATGCCATCATAAATTAGTTTAACATTCATAATGACATATTGCATAATAAGCATTTCATATGCCTAACAGTTCATTTTTACAGACAAACACATTTTGTATAAGCACACCCATTGTGTCACGACATATAATTATGTTTGTGGATGTAATCAGATATACAACTTGCAGAACAGATGATACAGTGGACATACACTAATAAAATCCGTCTTCGAAAGTGTTACAAATAGTACATTTTCATCAATACATGGAATGCTCGGATGCTAATATAAGTCCCATGTAAATTGTTTACAAAACAAAATGGAATGTATAAAAAGCAATGTGAAATTCAAACTCGTTTCAAGATTGACAATTACGAATTTTCAAATGTTAACAAAATGTAAGACTTACACTGAGAGCAAGTCTAAATGGCTTCTGCACTCAATTAGCCTTGAGAAATACGACGTTTCTTAGGATGCATTCGTCCCTATCCGTTTTTACTCTTGTACACGAACCCCTTGTCTGTGCGATTTATTTGCTGACCCTGGTCCACACGGAGTTGTACCACGTACTTCACCGCCACACCTAGATATCTTGCCTTTTTGCGTACAATGATTTTTTATTCGCAATATCTTTGTAATCTTTCTCCCTCTTCATGCATAGAACCTCGTTAGAATTTAACCATTGGCATTCTGCAATTTCCTCTTCTTGTTCATCCATCAAAATGATTGGTGCAATCATCTGGCGCTTTTTCGGAGGATCCTGTGGTGATCGTGGCGAGTGGCCAGTAAGTGATACTCTTGGGTGAACAGATTCTTCATCTGATGATGGTTCCTTTACAGCCGATTTTGCGTAGGTGACGTTGATGAGTGGCGCTCAGGTGAAGACTCTCTCAGGATCGGCTGTGCTAGTTCACGAATAGATTCGTCATCTGATGGTGAGGTATGGTATTATCTAATGCATTTTTTCTTACATGTTTGTTAAGAGGCGGGTGGTACTTGTTTCTAGGCATTTCTGGTGATGTTGTCATTTATCTGATATTTGCTTTTTAGACGATAGAAAACTGATAAAACCTTGTCTCAGTTTATATACCGGTAGCGTGGGTGTCACTCTGGCCCAACTGGCGCAAGACCGATGTTTTACCGGGTTGGACCGACAGATCAGAAACACGATCGTGGTCTAATCGGCTGGCACCGGAACACGACCTGGGTCAATGCGGGATAGACTGGGAAAAACGTAGGCGCAAACAGTAAATACACCCAGCCAAACCGGGGTAATGCGGGATCAAACGGGTGCATCCGGCTTATGAACCGGGTCAACGACGGGAACATGAGAATGTTATTGAAGTTCTTGCACAAAGTCTCGGACTATCCCGGTATACCGGTTAGTTTTCACAGGGAGATACCGGGACCTGAACCTGGACAGTGAGAACTAGGCTTTGGTAATGTAATTAAGAAGACATTTATATGATTATTGTTCATATATCTATGCCAACAAATACTCTGTACAAGTTGAAAGAACATCTATCTATCTAACATATAAAATAGATTCAAGTAACACTATTGTTTTTATCTTTTACTTTAAATTTGCATACGGTTGTGTGATGTTTATAATACAAGAGTGAAGATCGACCTATGTTAACAATCGGCGCCGTGTATTGTCCATGTAATCAGAATCAATTAAACCATAAAAATTTCACACTTAAGACAAGGGAAGCTGCAGAAAGTGATATTAATAAGCCATAAAATAGACATTCGTGAAATATGTTTTTAATTAAGAAGCGTTGTGTCACGTGATCTGTTTCTTGAATGACAGATCAACACGTACCGACAGTGTCAAGCATACACACATTTAAAAACATTGTTAAAGGGACGTTCTTTCTTTTAGCCTGAATTATGCCGTTTAACCTCTTTCAATGATCCTTGTAGCCTTTTAGTTAAAGCACATTCATTTCATGTTAAACAAACTGATGAAATTGTCCGACATAACTTTATTCCAATTGAAGTTTCCCGTGTTTTATTGGGTAATTCAGTTGTTTAATTGCTTTTATTTGTCACGCGTTCGGTCGTCTAATATTATTTTATTACCCTAAGTTACTATATCAAGTTGAACTTACAAGGCAATGTGGAGAGAAATGAAGCCGTAGGTACGCTAGAAACTGTTACAAAACTTATTTCTGGTTCTTCACATAGCTCATGATTACCTCTACTCGCACTATCTTTCAAGATTAATTTCATAATATATATATATATTCCATTGTAATAATTTCAAACTTTGATATTTTATGAATTTTCAGAAGCATTCAACTACATGTATATCTATGTGTGTGTGTCCCTTTAAAACGATCGACTAAACATTACAGTCGCCGGAACGTCACCAAGTGCACAGATGTCGCTCATGCAGAATGCATCTAATTAACCTGGCGCCCTTTATCTGGATATGTATATGCTGTAGTATTTAAATTAATACAACAACAGATCGTTTAATATTGGTGGAGGGAGAACCTGTAGGGCGCACCTTTTTCAAGTTTGGGATAACAAAATCGTTAAAGGAAACGTAAGACCTAAATATATTTATTGTTGAAGATGGGAAATTGTTGATAATGTGGTTACACCTGATTGATTAAAATATCGATTAGCCGATCGTTTGTGTAAAACTCAGGATTAATCTTGATATGAAATAATACTTCAAGTTTATATGAGTTTGAATACTCGAGATTTTATTTTTACATTTTTTGCGTCTAAACTTATGATAATCACAAGGCAACTGTTTAAGGTAGATCCCGTTTTGCGGTACCAAATTAGTTGCGGGGCAATATATATATATATATTAGATAATAAATATGTCGTGGCTTGTCTAAACACTTATTAAGATAAGCTACATGTACTTATTTGAAAGTTCTTCGTACAAGAGTTAATTGAAAATTGAACACAGACGACGTTCTTCAACATAGAATATTTTGCATTTTTCTGTATTTTTTCTGCTGTGACGTTTGATTATCTGAAAGCAAGAGGTTTCTTAGTTTTTTTTCTTCAATCCTGCTAATGTTTACACATATGATAGATAAAATAGTGTAACTATTTTTATATACTCTGGTTTCTTCTCTTGTATAAAATAAACCATATGTTAAAACATACCGAAACTAAACAAAAGAACTTTTAAAAAATACTGCTTTTTGCTTTGAATGTTATTTTCCCATTTTAATTTGTTAAGTTTAAGTCATAAATTGCTTAAGTTAAAATGTTTTGTAACGTTATTATGGCCACTCGAATCTAAAGTACTTAAATAGCTAAAGTTCGATAGCTATTTTATTGTAAACACAACGTGTCGAACTTGTGGAAAGTCTATTGTTTTCACGATTGTTAATTAATTTGTGACATTGACTTAGTATTGATAAATGAGAAAAGGTGAGTATAAGTCCGAAAGGAAATAATCTTTTGTTCTGTTCGGTTCTGTAAAAACTGTTTCTTAATAATATGATTTTAAGTCAATATACTTATAGGCAATGACATTTTCAGTCTTAAAATCTGATTTATATTTAAAAAATGCAACATTGACACGTTCAATCATTTTTATAATTTTCTTGCACTTTAATGAAAACTCAAAGTTTGATAGATATTATATAGCTATAAAGACTAAATTCGTTTAACCTGATTCTATCTGTATTAATTGAAAAGAAGTCACTTTAAACAAAATCAATTATCATATATTCCTTGGTATAGCCATTACTAACTACCGCAGATAAACTGACTTTCTTTAGTTCACAGCATAAAGTGTTCCTAGTGGATGCCAAATCAACGATCCTGTGGTTACAGGTTCGATTCTCTGAACAATTCACTACGGTGCTATATAAAACTACGATTATGAAATTGCTATTTGATTATACCTTTAAATAATTTCATATGTTTTGATATCGATCCTTTAGTTACTGTTACTACTATAAAACTTTATCTAATACAAATCACCGATATAAAAGTTTCATGCTTTGCAAACAGAGAGTCCGGTATTTTCAAAACTTGTTATCTTTCTCTTTTCAGACCAAAACAAAAATGTACCTTTTGCTGGCAGCCTATGCCTGTGTGACTACGTTCAATGTAGCACAAGCTCATGGTCCAGGATTCTTATTTAATCATGTATCCCCGATGCATTTCGGACCCGGGCCAATGATGGGACCTGTTTTCATGATGCACGGCCATATGGCGGGACCACCACCTTTCGTACATGCCGGCCCGTTTTTCCCTCCCCCACACAAATTCTTTCACCACGGGACAACTTTTGTGGAACAACCACTGATTGTTTCGCCAGAGTTCCATCATCACATGATGAAGAAACAACACAATATAGCAAAGTATGCCAAACGGACAAAACTATATGGACAGTCTGGTAAATCCATGGTGCACAAAATGCTTCAAAGAAAACTAACAAATCAAAACGGTCAAATGGACAAGAGAAGAGGAGTACCAAGCTCGTTAAATTCTAATTCTAAACCCAAAGCCAGCAAGCCATTCCGGAAAAACACTGATTATCGCAAACAACAACAGAAAAGCCCACAAGTTACCGATTCGAACGGCTTTGGTGGAAAGTTAAGCGGCAATACGATAGATCTCACATCCGTTGGCCGACTTGGAAACTTTATAGTACGTGAAACAAAAGCTTATAAACCTAAGCGTACCATGGTAAAAAATCCACGTACCATGAGGAACTTAAACATCGATTTAACAGAGATAAGAATCTAAACCTTGGAAATGTCTTTTTTAATTGGAGGACTTGAAAGTTCATGTGGAAAAAATAACCTGAATACAATCTGAGAGAGCACATATGTAACCGGTCAAAACAATTCGAATAAGTAGACTACGCCGGCAAATCCTTGCAAACAGTCCAACAAATAGACATTTAGTTATGAGTTAACAATTAGTCAAAATGAATTTCTGATGTGCAAGCAGATCTTTGTAACACATTAAATATCTGATGTGATATTGATGGTAATCAAATAATAAAAGGGAAACTGGATATCGACTTGATTAAACTATAATATTTCCTTAGTACAACGATCAAAAACGATACAGATATCATTGGAACTGCATCTACTGCTTTATGAGGATCATATATACGAACGGATATGAACTTAATTTCCAAATTATTGACCTGAGATAAGCCAGATTTAGCTTTATAAATATTAATATTTGACTTTACCTATTACAAAATTTTGATATTTCTCTTCTTCCAAAATGAGGTCATTGTCAAATGGCACACCGAGATTACTGTTACAGCCATTTCTCACATACGTAAAGAAAAGTGCAAAAACTAGAAATTCTAAAGAACTTTGCACAGTTGTTCTTAGTTGAGTATATTTAGACTTCGTTAGAAAGAAATCTTCATTTTGAATTTATAATGGTATTTCTGTATCAACTGACTTTTAATGTACATCGTATTATACACTTGCAAATGTTAATCATTATTGAGATGAAAACCGGTTGGCTGGTTGAGAGTCAAGTAAGCCGAAAAGCTTTTGTGTCTAGCCAGGATTACTAAAATACAGCATTACGAGTCATTTCTGAAGGATGCAGCTATTGTTGTAGAACAAGTCCTCTTTAAAGTTGATATCCACGATGATATTAGATATTAGTAAAATTTAGATAGTGACTTACCATCAACTTAACACTGTCGAAAATTTATGAAGTAATCTAACACTTTCAAAAGTAATTTCTCCAGACACTGTGAAAACAATGCAAAAGTTTGTTTGATCGGCTGTAATTAAGATGTATAAGGTATATATCTACCATTGTCAAAATAGATATTATCATTAGAACATCTACCATTGTCAAAATAGATATTATCATTAGAACAGGTAATCAATGCAGGTCAGCATTCAGTTTGTGTCTAAATTTATATCTTTACACTTTTGACGCCAAATAATTTTCGTCTGAATATATTGTCGCCTGTCTCAATGTTCAACGTGGTTATTTCTTGAACTTTCTGTTTACAAAAAACAGACCCTGAATGTCAAACAGTTTGGATCCTGATGAGACGCCGACTTACTAGGCGTTTCATTTTGATTCAAACTGTTCGCAAAAATGTCACCGAGTCGCCTATAGCAAAGAAAAGGTTCATTACCCCTTGTTATGTAGCTCTGCACATATCGGTCGTCGGTCAGTCGGTAGACCAATGTTTATGGCTTTCAGTTCCGGATAATGTTTGCACAGTGACTATGTTTGAACGAGTTATACCAAGTGCTGTGTACGTGTATATCAACTCGGCAGCACCCTGTGTTTTCAAGCAACGGTAAAGTGGTTGAATATTCTCATACCTGACATATCAGAGGATATGACAATGGGTTAACCGTGTTGTCCACTTTAATTCTTTCTTTATTGTTTACTGATATGGTGTGGAGCACCACATAGTTTGGTGTCATCTTCCCACTTTATTTCTTGCTCCCCTACTATGTCATTAAATCATATCAAGGTGGCATGCATATTTGTCTTTTCGTGGTTTCATGGCTATCTGAAGTGTTATGTTATACCTATGTGACATGACAGACAGACAGACCGCTCGACGACAGTCCATGTTCATGAACTTAAAAATCCTTGTTAAAAACAGAGTCAATAAATTAATATACTTCTTTTCACAGTTCTTTCCATAGTGTTGTACTATATTTTGTTGTATCAATTAATACAAACAATGTGGGGGCCTCCGTGGCCTAGTGGTTACAGTCATTGACTTGCAATGTCACAGCCCCTCACCGCTGTGGGTTCCAATCCCGGTCTGGGCACTTCGGATTTTTCAAGTGAGGAAGCCTTCCAGCTGGCTTGCGTTAGGTCGGTGGTTCTACCCGGGTGCGCTCAGTGCCTGAAATAATGCACAGGAGTCCCCCGGGGTCTTCTTCACCTGTAATGAGCTGGACATCGCGATATGACTGAAATACTGTTAAAGCGACGTTAAAATTCAAAATAAACAAAATAAACAAAACATTGTGATGCAGAAATTACAAAAGGGGAATATAAATGTCACTTCGACTATCATAAAACGCATTTTAACGTACATGTTAATGTAAAACTCAACGTCAAATGATTGATGCTAGTTGCATTTGTATTATTCGCGTTAATGCATCCAATAAGAAGGACAATTATCTGACAATAACGTAGATTTAGACAACAAATCGTGAGTGTGTGACAGGTGGCTTTTGTGTATTATTCACATTAATTTTACGGATGATTTCGCCATACATCAGTGACTATCATAATGCAATGTGTGGTAATTCATTAGAAAATACATTAGGAGATTTCAATCAAGACATAAGATGATCTATTAGGCGACATTAATCGTAACATGCAATGAATATATAATCGAGAATACATGTACTTAGCCGTTGCATAAGATCTCAAATATACATGTACAGTTTTTCACGAGAATATTCTTTGGGCCGTGTATGATATATTAGCAAATTGTAATATGCCGTTTATACATATAATTGTAGTCGTGGATAATGAATTTAAATTGAACACGATTGCCTTTGTTACTAATTATCAAAACTGCTACACTGGATATGACACATTCAGGTGTCCTCTGACTAAGCTATCAGAAACTATATGTGTAAAGAAACGTATCTGACAATGGTTATTTCAAAATAAAAGACAACGCTGACCATTAACGAAATGGTTCATCCATAGATTTCTGGTTAAAGTCGTGAAATAGGGTTATGTTTAGATGAGTTGATGTTATGGGCTTGTTAGTCTAATTCATCTAGTCATCTATCGATTTGCATGTGGACGTCGGGTGTTTCCTCTCAAGGACACCTGAGGTTTTCATCAACAATAAAAAGCTAGAAAAAAACGCAACATGTCAATTACTGTTTAGGATTGGCTTGCAACTCAAGTAAACACATTCATTTTAGAGTTTGCTTTTAAATTCTTCATGTACGCTCGTATAAACTGTCGCTGTAGTCCCTTTCATTTGTCTTTTCCTTTACACACAAATAGTTACAGGGAACAACGTGTTGCTTATACACAACGAAGCAATATTTAAATAACGACAATCACTTGCAGTTGTGTGTGAGCAGTATAATCAACTCGCATTTTGTGTCGTGAAACTTATTCAAATATGATATATCTGCTTTTGTTATTTAAAATGCAACATTGCGATTATTAAGATTTATCATATCTGTCTCTTTATATTCTTTACGAATTCAGTGCATCAACTAATATCCTTATTGTAATTCATATCGCTTTAAAATAGATGGGCGCTCATTACTATTATCTTTGATAAAAAATCGGTGAAAAATATTGTGGAAACATGATTATTAATTGCTTTCTCGCGCTTACAAGCGTACAAAACAGTTGTTAATGATATGAAATGTAAAAAGTACGTGCTGTTAAAAATAAATGTATTGAAAGTCACTGTTTACGGTTCGAAAACGAATCCATTTTGTTCAATTAATGCAACATATAATGATGGTTGAAAATTTTCAAAAACGACCCTTACATGGTTGCAGTTGGGCAAGAAATAAATAAATAATTATCTCCACTTTAACAACGAAGTAACTATTAAAACACCTAAAGCACTAATTGACATCAGTTTCTGCTGACCTGCTAGCTCAGTATTAAAGTTTTGTTCCCTATAGTTTTAGTTTAAACTTTTTTATTTTAGCTCGATTTTGTTCCCTATAGCACTTGAGTATACCTTACCGACAGTGTATTTGAAAAACAAATATTATATTGTTAGTATACATTTTGCCATTTAATGAGCTGTATATTATTAACTGAACTCTACAGAGGCACATGTTAAATGAAAAAGGCTGAAGTGTTTATTTTCGCGATCGGAATCTTAAGAGAGCAGAAATATTTGTTTATAAATTGAAACGTTCGTGTTACGCTGACCTTGTATAATGTCAAGGCATTTCTTCTGGGATGGATCAGCGTGAGGTCTTCACTTAACTTATCGTTTCCACGATAGTCAAATTAAGGATTGGCCTACACTTATTACCTCATTAATTAAAGTTTCTTTCCGCTAGTCCGTTCTTCCAAGTGTTATCAATTGTCCGCGGCTATCGACAAGGCTTTCAGAACGCTATCGCATAATATCTCTATAAACATCTTTTAGAACCTCTACTTTTTCAGATTTATCAAAACTGCTACAAATAACTCTTCATTGTGTGCGATATCTACGACATCGTCCTCGCACATGCTTGCATTTAACTGTATTGAGTCTTGATCTACAACGCCTTCGTCCAATCCTGCGGTATGCGTTGAAGTAACATATACAATTGGCATGATAATGCATTACTTTTCTACCTTATTTGGGTCTGGCCTTTTCCGTCATCAGGCTCTTTGGAACATCTTGCCCGACATTTACCTAATGTCGATTGCGGAATTGTATTTTAAGTGATATGTTTAATAAGCATACAACAACTGACTTTCGCTTTAATATGATGTTAAAAAATGTTCACTGAAGACTTTATCACTATATTGATATTTTGTGTTATAATCATTGAAAAACAAATTTCTTTTTGTGGCAAAAAATTTAGACATGAATGTTTGATATCAAGAAACTTATTTTCGTCTATGTGTATTGTCGGC
>JAULCC010013457.1:1884-15775 GCA_032358795.1 Nuttallia obscurata | reverse complement strand
AAAGGTTAGAGAAAACAGATAAATGTAAACAACTTCTTCAAAGGTTAGAGAAAACAGATAAATGTAAACAACTTCTTCAAAGGTTAGAGAAAATAGATAAATGTAAGGTTAGAGAAAACAGATAAATGTAAACAACTTCTTCAAAGGTTAGAGAAAACAGATAAATGTAAACAACTTCTTCAAAGGTTAGAGAAAACAGATAAATGTAAACAACTTCTTGCAGTTGTATTATAAAACATTTCCTGCAAAATGAAGTGTGTTAACAGAAACACATACTTATTCATATGACTTGTTTATTTTGATATACAAATGAATTATGTAAAACCCTCGGGCTGGGTAAATTTGTATTGGGTCGGCTATCTGCGTATTATTATATTGTTATTGACATTTTCACGGACAGATTGATTTTTACATTTTGAAATAACTATGCATACAATGGACAAAGCTAAAACAACAGATTCTGTCAAATAACCAATTTCGTTAATGTTATTCCAGACTGACGCGCATAGTTTAAGGTAGTAAAAATCTTAAAAACACTGTTTCTAACCTAAACAACATTCATTGGTCGACTGTTTACACAAACCATGCAGCTGGCGTTTATAAATTAAAACAAGATCAATATATCAACAGTCGTAGTGTGTTTATCTACGCAAATTGTAAATCATATACGACAATCTGGTTTACACCTGATTTCATCTGAATTCGAATTTCTGAGAGTTTTGCGATGAATGATTCAGTACTGCAAGTTTTAAATTTGAAACCTGAGCAACCTATTCTTTCACCTGTGAATTCGGTATCATGATAACAGTGTTGTCCTGAATGTAATTACATATTGCAAGTTTTTACTGAAAGGCTTTCAAATCAAGCTAGACATCATGTTCCTACACTTAATTTCATCTGATTAAGCACGTTGGATCACTGCCTCCTAGCTTATTTGGCAGACATCAATAGCATGTTTACATGGAGACTGATCAAAACCTTGTTTTATCTAGTCGTACACGATAAACGGTACCAACAGCAGTGAGGCTCGTTATATTGTTAGCAGACATTAAGGTATCAGCTATGTCTCTCAAACAAATTAGAAACATTACATGGAGAGTGAAGACAAACACTTTGATAGAAGCTTTCATTACTATAAAATTGGTGCAGACGAGGAAAGAAGGCAGCATTCGCTTGGCTCCACATTTTATCTGAACTTAATTACAGTTAGATAGTTTGTATGGGTAGTTCACAAAGACAATGTGGATGACCGTTCTTTAATAGTATATCTAATATAAAACATTTAATTCATTCATTTTGTACACACTGTTATCATATAAAAGCTGAAATCTATGCTAATTAACAAACCGAGCTTCATACATTCATGCCAAATATCAGTTTTCTGTTCAGATTAACATAATTGCATGTAATAGAAACAAACATTTTACATAACATTGCATTCCGTTAACGGAACTTAAGCGTCAGAAGAAAATCGAATTTCTGACTTTCATGTTACGATTTGCCACTTTCCATTAATGCTTTTGTCAAAGTCAGACAGAAGGAAACATGATGGAAGACGGTTCATCTATAATCACTGTCTTCCAACGGCGGAACCTGTCTTTTAACACGATTTATTGGGTGCAAATAAAATCCAACCACCCTTTTCCACGCAAATCAAAACGTCATTGAAACGAAATGATATAAACCTTTGTGTGTTAAAGCAATAACACATATAAGCAAATATAAACGTGGAAACGGTCCAAATCATTTGCCTGGTTCACTTGGCAATGTTTTATGGCACTAAATGCCATTAAATAGTTTTCGAGTTTAACATAAAAAAGATAGTAAAAAGTAAACAGATGGAATTGTCGCTCAAATCAGCCTACGATAATGAATGACCATATTTACCGTCAAAATTTGAAATAGGGTATTTTAAAGATTCTTGTTATTGCATGGTATTGTTTCGGTTAAATTGATCGAGTTCATCATGAAATATTGCATGGAATAAATGACTTGCAATTAATCATATATTACCGATGGTTTAGATAAAGATGTACAGTTAACGTAACTTATCTACAGCTGTCCTTTTAAACAAGGGGGGCCTCAGTGGCCGAGTGGTTATAGTCGTTGACTTGCAATCTCTCAGCCCCTTCATCGCTGTGGGTTCGAATCCCGGTCTGGGCACTTCGGATTTTTCAAGTGAGGAAGCCTTCCAGCTGGCTTGCGGTAGGTCGGTGGTTCTACCCGGGTGCACTATATGCCGGAAATAGTGTACAGAGGTCCCCAGAGTCTTCCTCCACCTGTAATGACGTCGCGATATGACTGAAATACTCTTAAAGCGACGTTAAATTCCAAAACAAGCAAATAAACCTTTTAAACATAGTATTCATTTTCTACAGAGCACGGGACTAGAAAACCGGCAATGTTGCAATGGTCAGTTTCATGTGAGGGTACATTTTCATGTAAAAGAATTGATTTTTATAAAATGAATATAATAGACGCGGTGTCTGGAAAACAGATTTAGTAGATGTTATTTTCAAAAAGTATATATGATTGACCTGGTATTCATATAAGGACACCGATAAATGTCATATACAAATAAAATATATAATTGATATAATAGACGCGGTGTTCGTATGATGGCTCAAAGAGACTTGTGTATGTAATGGATATGTTATAAGCCGAACGAGGCATTGCATTTATGTAAAAGAAAACAATTGTAAAAATGCACATGTATAATTTGTTTGATATAATCCTGCCATCAGCAATATCAACCAAATTTCTTAAAAGAATAAAGTTTCTACACATTTCCTCCCAGGAGCAAAATCATCTCTAAAACAATCCTATTTACGTTTCACAAAGGTTCCTGATGTGGCCAGGGTATGCTATATTTCCAATACACATGCTATGTATGCCTTCAAATCAAGTTTCATTTTTATTTATGTTCACTTAGATTAAAGCTTCGTCTATGCATATTTCAAATATAATTTTAACAACAAATGTATTTGCTGGCGGATATTCCGAACGTCTACTTGAAATAGCAAACAAGTTGCTGAAGGGAAATGTAGTATTTATATCAAATGCTATCCAATTAAAAGCTGAACAGCTGGTGTTCTGTTCTAAAAATTCGACAGACGCAGATCCGACTTAACGGACAAAACCGTATTTATGGAATCAAAAAGCTCTTCAAGTTGAAACATAGAGACCAGTAATTTCAAACACCAGCTGCATTGTATTGTACAATAAAATATAAGTATTACACGTTAAAAGTTAATTACAGACGAAGTATTCGACTTCCCCTGGCCTCTCTGGTTAATATATCATTGCGCACAAATGGCTTGCTCTCGCACTATGAACACCTTTAAACGTTTGCATTCTTTTGATCAGTTTACGCTCATAAACCAAAAACTAACCCGGGTGGTGCTGAAAACCAACTTTGCAACATAGAACTAACTTGTAACTGCAAATTAATGGCAATTGATACGCTGTAAAACTTAGAACCGATTCATTGTTTCATTTTCGGTTTTTCACTTTTGTTTAGGTTAATTGAAATTAAACAAAGCGATGTATCAACAGTCACAACAACTAGCTAGAAAAATAAATGAACATTGCTAAAGGTAATCTGCTTAAACAAAAACATATAAGTCTTGCTTTGCTTCATGTTGACTGATTTAATATGAAATAATATGCAACAATGTATAGTCGATTTATGCTTATTTTCTTTCTGTTTCAGGACAAATCAAATCTTCTTGGAAATAACGAGCCAGACATTAAATGCGTCTTCAGTCACCATTAACCAGCAAACAGCTAATGTTTTATTCATGTGAGATTCCGAAGAAAGAACTGCTCCTCTAAAAATGAAAAGTTGGAATAATCTTGTCTGTAAGTGTGCAACATGTGCAGCCATCGGTAATCTACGTTCTTTTATATACACATGTTTATCTCAAAGCTGTGAATGTAAAGTAGACACCATTACAGAGTTTCCTCCTGTTGTTTTGAGAAACAAGACCTGGACCTTCTAATCCCTATTTCACAGTGAATTGGCATAAACTCATACGGAAAAATCTTCAGAGACCGGTTACTTACCCTTAGACTGCATACCGACAGCTAAAACTGTGTAGAATTCGTGATTTCAACTAAACCCTCGAGATATGTTAATATGTGAAACTGGATATAACATATTAGATTCTATCATCAGCCCGGATATAGAATGCCCTGAGAAACAGCCAATCGGACAATTAATCATTCGGATACATTCAGTTCTTGCCTTTCAATAACGTGATAACAATGGCCGGGATTTTATTGTTGCTACGCCGCAAATAGCCAATATTCCGGCTATCTTAATAGTTACTGTAATGTACTCTTGTGTTACTTGCATAAAGCAAGATGAATATATAAGGCACTTTACGGTAACAAAAAAATTCAGGTGACAAACAACAAATGTTTGATGGTGAACTTGAACACGTGACCTCTGTAAATAAAATACTGATAATGTTCCAAAACTAATAAAAGGACAAGCGTATAATTTCTTATAACGTTTCGAACAGTACATTACTGGGGCGAAAACAAACTACAGACAGCGATAGAGAAAATCATATTACCCAAAGCAAAGTTTACGTATTTCCTTCTACTTAACTTTGTTTTTGTGTATGAATTCAAATAAGCGACGTGTGTAAGACGACTCTTCGGAAATAAAGGGTAAATTTTAAACGCAGTCAGAATAACCAGTGCAAAGTGCATAACAAATGGTTCAGAAAATGGTGTCTTCAACTGTTGCCACTATAGGAGGGTATCTGGAGTCTTCGGAAGACGCAGCGAGTGGACAACCGCTCTACACTTCCGACATGAGGCACGACGTTAACGGCGACTTTAACGCCACCGTACTTTCATTCACTGCATGTGGCTCTAACAGCTCTGTTTGGCTATTGACAAGCCCTGTGTGCTCCATCAAATACGGATCAATAGTCACATTCGTGATTGTCGCCTTGCTCCTCGGCGTCATTACCTTCATCACCATATTCGGAAATTTATTAGTGCTGATGGCACTCTATAAGTTCAAGAAGTTACGTTCCATGTCAAATTGCCTGATAGGCAATCTAGCTGTTAGCGATTTGTTGCTCGCGTTATCAGTTCTACCGGTATCTACCACATATGATCTTTTGGGTTACTGGGTATTCGGGGAGATAATGTGCACGATATGGCTGTGCATAGATGTTCTGTACTGCACCGCGTCAATCTGGGGATTGTGTACCATAGCAGTGGACAGGTACACGGCAACAGTGTATCCGGTGTGGTATATGGAGCGAAAATCCCCAACCAGGGCGCTTGTATATATCATATTTGTGTGGATGTTTTCTATAATCGTTTCTGTGGCTCCATTTATTGGGTGGCGTGAAATGATTCCGAACTTTTATCAAAACAATGCAGTTATAAATAAACAAGACTGTGTTCTTTTCATGTCCCAAAGTTACGTTGTATACTCGGCCATGGGATCATTTGTCATTCCTACATGTCTGATGGTATTTTTATACGTTAGAATTTTTATTGTGTTAAAGAAGCGTACCAGATCAATGCAACCAAGGCACAAGCGTGTCTTGTACCCTTCCGAAAGTGACTTCGAAAGTGACGCCCATGGCATGGAGGAGGCGGACAGTGACGAAAGAACGGACGTGGAACTAAGGGTAGCGTCTACTCAAACAACTCCACAAAACAGCGAGAAACATTCTAGAGCTGAGCAAAATGGAACCAAAAGAACATCAAATGGTGGAACATCAATTATCGAAAACAATAAAGTGCCTATTGATAACAACAAGAATAAAACCGATTTAGCTCGGCAAGAAAATTCTGATTCGGGGTACCTCAGACAATCTCTGAGAATTGAAATAACCGACACTAGTGAGTTAGCCAATAGTCCTTCGCCTTTACCACCAAATACTATAACAACTAATGATTTAACAACTCCACAAAAACATAAAATATGTAATCTTACCGTTAACTATGACAATTCAAACAACGGTAATGCTAAAAGTCCGAGCCATGTGTCCCGACGAAGTCTTAATTTCACCGACGAAACGTCGGAAGTGGACTATGATCAAAGATTTTTCAAAACTCAGAGAACTAGTAAAGCTATGTTTTTCCCTTGGAAACGCGGGAATTCTGGAAATATTAGCGTGAAACATAAGTATGAAATGCGAGAACGGAGAGCAACAAAACGTATGGCCATGATTATGGCGTGTTTCTGTGTATGCTGGTGGCCGTTTCTATTTATGTACACGATTCGAAGCTTCTGTCAGAATTGTCCAATTGACGTCCATTTCCAAGCAACCATCATTTGGCTCGGGTACGCTAATTCTAGTCTCAATCCGATACTTTATACAATTTTTAACGATGACTTTAGAAAAGCTTTCTTGAAGATTGTGTTTTGCAAAACTTCAAGGAGCCGACGACGTAGATAACTGAACTCTTATTTACCGAACTTATACCGATTCTTCCATATCAAAACTTACACATGAAAATACCAAGATCCAGTTTATCTTTAATTTTAATTTTGCTGTTTTTACTTTCTTTTGTCAGTCATGGACGCTGGTACAACTAATCAATACATTTTATCGAAACAACAACCTTGTAAAGGGCCATTTATGTATGAATTAATAGCTTGCTTTTGATGATCGTAAAGAGATTTTGAACGTTATTAAATCTTAGTGCAAGATGCTGAGGTTTTAACAGCACAGCCAGTAACGTCACGACGTGCGAGTTACCAGCTAAGAGAGGACAATTTATCATTTGCTATTTGGGTCTTTATGTACGGTATTTGCAAGGGGTTATTATTTTCGCATAATATATTCGTTGAGACTGTATTCTTATCTATATAGTATATAAATTATTACAGATAAATGTTAACTGTGTTTTTTCGTATTTGTAATAATACTAGGTGCTCTTCTCTCACAAAAAACAGCTAAACTTAGATTGTTGACTTTGCATTTTCATATGAATACAGAGTTAAGCGAGACATGTGTTCCATTATAATTTCAATGCTTCATCGAGGCGTGAGTCCGAGACATTTTGTCTGTTCCACAGCTCTCTTTAAGATTGAATGTTTTCACGACAAGTTGATAAAAGGGCAGTGGTTGCACGTTTGAAATTTCTGAAGAACCGATGCATGGATTCGTCTTCTGAACTTCTGTATCTGTCACCAACAAAGGTGACCTATTGTTGTTTACTACAACTGAGATTAATTTAAAGTCAATATCGAATGCTTCCTTTAGCATAGGGATAAATGCTACGTCGACATAGGAACAATGAATCCAACAAGGCACACTAAGGGAGCTTTAAATAACCGCCAGTCCATATGTTTATACATAGCTGTAATTGTATTGAAGAAACATTGTAAAACAAAACAGTACGTTACATACGTTTGGGAAGTATTATTTTAAACAGGATATATCGTCATTGGATTCGATAGAAGAGAAATCTGCAACTCCAACTCCATCGTCTTTACGCATGTTACAAAATTAAAAGTCACATAAAAAAAACCATGGTTTGTATGCGTTTTGTTTCCTGCTTACCAAGGCTTACTGTTGAAAACAACTTAAATAGATGCATGTACGAAAAGATACCAGATAGAAAAAGAACACAAGTGATTAGGTCAAATAATCATACTGAAAAATCTTATTGTTGTTGGTAGTGGGAGTGCAGAAGAACAATACATCTCATATAACCGAGGCTATAAATAGCAAGTAATAAAAGCAATTTGTAAGTAAAAAAGAGTTTAACAGACGAGCCATCTACCAATGTCGACATGTTCATATCGGAGTTTTCATTGTCTAATCAAGTGTAGTATTTTATAGTTCAATATGGGCACGACAGAAATAATCATATATTTACATATGTCTATATGCAGCTACTATTTATCTAACATCTGCCATAGCATGTATTCTCAAGAACAAGAATCTGATTTATACACAGCGAATACAGTTTGGCTTAAAGCATTTGTTTGACATAAACATTCTAGCAATAAACATCCTCTGGAAATCGTTTTTTACTTTTTAGAATTTCTGACATAAAAATATTGAAAATATTGGTGTCTTAAATAACTGTCTAGAACTGTTTCAACTCTAGGTATGTATATCTTTATACCTACATGTATATGTTGGGAATTTTGTTTCAACTCTAAGTCTGTCTTTTTTTATGAAATAACTGTTTGGAAATATTTTAACTCGGACTTTCTCTAACTGTAAACCTCACAGTTAGGAAATGTTTCAACTAAAATCTGTCTCTTTTATATTCCAATGTTAGAATGTTTCCTCTCTAAGTATACCTACCTTTTTACTTGTATGCCATCCTATTTTCTTTATCTCCGTCTCTTTTCATGTTTTCTCTTATTTCTTAAAATATTCATATTATGTATGCATAATACATTTCGCTCGTATGTGTCTCTGCCTCAAATCTATGTGACGTCTATTCTGTCTCTCTCATTTATACATATGGTCGTCATTAAGCCCTCTCCAAATAGTTTTGTTTATTTATCTTTGTGTCTCCCCGTTTCTCTCAGTATCTCCATCAGCGTTACGTCTACAGTTTTTATATCATGTTTTTTTACTATCATTCCTCCTGCGTTTCTTTCAACAACAGCCTAGTTCTAGTATCTCGCCTCCTTCTCTTGTTTGTTTACTTCTCAACCATTATTTTTTCTCTTGCTCTATGTTATGTCTGGATCTTACTTGTTCTACAGAGCACATTTATATGATAAACTGCTGTAATGGTTTACATACAAATTGCGCTGTATTTCCAAACCGAAACCCGTAAAACACGTCCATACTTCCGCTTCATCAAACGTAACGGATCACGTACGTAACCAAGACAACAATGTTCTACTGATGTTTCACCGACATGGATATGCGTACTTACGTAACAGCTCTAAATAATACCTTAGATAATAATATTATTCTTAAAGGTATGTATCTTATTGAGTTTACTTTAACAAAATTGTTAAGTTTCATTCAATTATGACTTAAAACAAATCTCTCTCTCTCTCTCTTCCACGCTCTCATATTCCATATTTCTCCCACTTCTTGCGCATGTGTTTTGACTTCAATGTGTGTAATTTCTGTGACGATCGAAAACAAAATACATGTGCGTTAAATATTAATGTTACACTCGAAAGTATAAGTAGGAAATACATTTTCAACTAGCATTTCGATGAATTGGTATCGTCTGCCGAAGGCAATATAGAGGATGCAAAGACTTTTTGAGTCTTATATTTTATTCTTACAGTTCTGAATTATATGATATCAGTTTTATATCATGAATACGGTAGAACTAAAAACCTAACTAAAGGTAACTAAAACTACTAAATAGGGTGCCTAGCCCCCTCAAAATTATCAGTTGGTAAAGTTGTAACAGAAACGACACTAAACACTTATAGTCTTCCATATTGAACTTGTACTTCCGATTTTTGTTTAAAAAAAAACTTTTACACGCACATTTTGTTAAATAATTTGTCCATATGTTTTTTAATTAACTTGTGCACCCGTTTTTAGTGAAGTAACTTGTTAATTATAGTGTACACCCGTTTTTTTTTGTAAAATATTAAACTTGTACACCTATGTTTTGTTAATTTTCTTGTATACCCATTTTTCTTTTTGTTCTTTGTTAAATAATTTGTATTTGATAAATAGTTTGTACACTCGTGCTTTGTAAAATATAAAACTTGTTCACCCGTGTTTTGTTATACTACCAGGAATTGCCAAAATATAATACTTCAAGTATCGCACAAAATATGCGACTTAATGTAACAATGAATTTTATCATACAACTAGTAATAACAAGAATGATATGGAAAAAATCTCAAGATTCAATCTGAAAAAAATTATTCTACCAGCTATATGTATAAACAGTTACTTTCAAAGCAATGACCAGCAACACTCAAAATATTCCCAGCTATTATAAGTAAAAACTTTAATATAACACTACCAGCTTAAACAAAATATGAAAATAGCAGCCTGAACGAAAAACGAATACTATCAGTCACAAGAGATAAATAAAAAACAGCAATACAAATATATGATATCGCCAGAAACAACTAAAATATGATAATTCAGTATTAACCAAAATACAATACTACCAGTAACAATTAGAATGCGTTACTACCATTTGCAATCAAAAAACGATACTACCAGTGACCAACAAAATACGTTACTACCAATAACAACTATAACATTAAACTACAAGTTACAACCAAAGTGCGTTACTACCAGTAACAACCAAAAATGACACTACCAGTTGCAAGCAAAATACGATACTACCAGTAACAAACAAAAAACTAAACTCCCAGTGACCAACAAAAAATGATTTTATCAGTAACAACCATAATGTAAAACTACCAGTAGCAACCAAAATACGATACCACAAGTAACAAGTAAAATACAATACACAAGTAACAAGTAAAATACAATACTACCAGGAAAACCAAAATGCGATACTAAAAGTAACAACCAAAATACAATACTACCAGAAGAAACCAAAATACGATACTACCAGTAACAACTAAAATACGATACTACCTGGAAAACCAAAGTACGATACTAAAAGTAACAACCAAAATACAATACATCCAGAAGAAACTAACAAAAAGATATTATTACTAACAACCAAAATACGATACTACCAGTAACGACCAAAATACGATTCTACCAGTAACAACCAAAATGCGATATTACCAGTTACAACGAAAAAATAATACTACCAGTAACAACCGAAATACGATATTACCAGTAACAGCCAAAATACGATATTACCAGTAACAACCAAAATACCAGAATTTAGATATTACCAGCAACAAAAAATACGATACTACCAGTAACAACCAAAATACGATATTACCAGTCACAACCAAAATACGATACCACCAGTAACAGCCAAAATACGATATTACCAGAAGCAACCAGAATCATACTACCAATAACGACCAAAACACGATACTAACGGTAACGACCTAAATACTATACAACCAGTAGCAACCAAATGCGATACTACCAGTAACAACCAAAGTGCGATACTATCTGTAGCAACCAAAATGCGAGACTACCAGTAGCAACCAAAATACGATACTACCAGTAACAATCTAACTACGATACTACCAGTAGCAACCAAAATACGATACTACCAGTAGCAGCCAAAATACAATACTTCCAGTGACAACTTTATAACGATACTTCCAGTAATAAATACGATTCTACCAGGAAAAGCCTGAATGCGGTTAAACCACTAAGAACTCAATTGTATAGTTATGATCATGTTCAAGCAATCTATGTATGTGTGCATTTTGTTTCTTATAACAGAAATAGTACACTGGTACTTACAATACAGTATGCCATGACAGACATACTGTATTGTAAATACCAGTGTGACATACTGATATTATTCATCTGTATCTTTGATTAGCATCCGAATACTGAAAACACATTTTCAAACCATCTTTCTGTAAAATAGTTTGCATGGAATATTGTAGCAAGCAATTCTACCATGCATTTGTCAACACTTAATTTTTATAGCCATTTCCTTAAAGAAAATAAAAAATAATTATAGATTAGTTACTAAATAAGTAAATCATTTTGCAATCCCTAAAAGTAGATAGATTTTAACTTTTACAGATGTCAATATTCTATAATATAAAAAAGTTATTGTATAAAAATAACGTGTTAAGCCATTTGTTTTGATGTGATAAAATGTCATCTTGATGGTTCTTTACAAAGTCAAATTAATATGCTGACACTTTGTACATGCAGAATTGCTAGTGATGCGGTCATAGATTATTATACTATGTTAGATTTGTCAGATAAATTAAACTTCAGTAAAAAAAAAATATTAAAAAAAATATGATATATAGAGGATTCGACATGAGTTGTCTTTTCTTATCAACTTTTTTTTTAAAAAATTAAAGAAAATATTATTAAGCGAGCCTTTGGGCCTTTTCCATGGAACAAATGTAATTAAAGTTGATGCGAAATGACAACGAGTATTGGATTATTATTTTTTTAACATGAGAATACAAAGAGAAGTTTTTTAAGATTTTCTTATTGATTTTAACATTTTAACTAAATATATAAGTTAAAACTTCGTCGTATATTCTACATTACAACGTCACATTTCGGTTATCATATAAGTATCTAGGTACGTATAAGAAAATACGTACTCGTAATACCAACCCGGAGATAAGCGACTTCATGTGATAAATTTGATACAATCAATAACAACCAAAATATGATACTACAACTAACAACCAAAATACCATAATATCATTAAGATGAAAATATAGTACTACCAGTTACAACAACACTATCAGTTTTCCAGCAACAATTAATTTATTCGATCTTTAACAACCAAAGCATGACTTTTCCACTAAGAACCAAAATATAACAATTCTAGACACTAAAGTTATAAAACTGCCTGTAACAACCAAAATATTATACTACAGTAACAACCAAAATATTATACTACCGGTAACAACCCAAATATTATACTACAAGTAACCCAAATATTATACTACAAGTAACAACCAAAATATTATACTACCGGTAACAACCCAAATATTATACTACAAGTAACAACCAAAATATCACAATACCAGTAACAACCAAAATATTATACTGCAGAACGTTTATAAAATATAACAACAACAAACTATTTTCAATGATTATAATACGTTAAGATGCACGACTGTACACAGCTTTTGTGCATACACAATTGAATTACAAGCACGATGGTTTTGTCAAACATTGACAGCAATACTATAGTTATTCCGTGATTCCGTGCTGATATTTATTCAACAGCGCCCTCATCTTACATTTAAATTCAAGAAATATGCAAGTCATTTTCACCGATCAATATCCACACGATCTTATATAATCCAACATCTCATAAAACATCCTTTCGTTTAAATCATTATTTCCATTTAAGACATCTGTTCATCGCACGAGCCAACATCGATTGCGCGAAGTCAAATTAATTTCAGCATTTTTAACTGCAAAATGAGGCAGTATTACATTTAATTAGCTAGTAAAGTTTGACTAAATAAGTAGTTTCAGATAGGATAACACAGCGAACAGGGACAATATAACATGCTAATTATACAACACAAAATTACTGTATTTTAAGACAAGCCACGGAACCGTTGAAACAATTCGTTGCAACAAACCACACCATGGAAAGGCGTACATGTAGTTGATATATATTTTGAACAAATAATTGTACGAACCAAATCTCTTAAACAAAGTCCACAATCTAAAACACACTTCAGCGTTTCTCCGTGATTTTTTTACAGCAAAAAAATCATTTTTTTACAGCGTTTATAATTTTGATATTGCATTAACCCTTTTAGCATCACTTTTGCAAATATCGTGCAGTGAATTCTTAATTTCTTTTTCGTAATGTTTCAGTAAACTGTGAAGAAGACATTTTGATTAAATGTTTTGGGTGCAAAAAAATGAAACCACTGCATTTATTGGTATTTATGTACATGTAGACTTACATTTGTAAAAGTTATCTTTTTTGCCTATTTTGGCGGTAAAAGGTATATTAGACACGTTTAGAAAGTATGCATATAATACTCGTACTTTTCCACATTACATAAAAACCTATACTCGGCCGACATTTGGACAACTAAACCACCTCGGTGACACATTTTCAAATCTCGTTGGTTAGATTTAAAATTGCAAAATTATTCTTTCACTATTTAGGAAAACAAACGTAATTGAATAGTATAATTGCTAAAGAGCATGCATATTAAACTCATTTAGTTTCCCAATGCATGAAACATTCCTTGTATAGCATTTGGTGACAAAAGGGTAGTTTCCTAATGCATGAAACATTCCTTGTATAGCATTTGGCGACAAAAGGGTAGTTTCCTAATGCA
>JAULCC010013346.1:0-10023 GCA_032358795.1 Nuttallia obscurata | reverse complement strand
ACTACTGGTTATGAGATATTATAGATATTTAGGAGAAAAGTGGTCAATTAACTACTGGTTATGAGATATTATAGATAATTAGGAGAAAAGTGGTAAATTAACTACTGGTTATGAGATATTATAGATAATTAGGTGAAAAGTGGTCAGTTAACTACTGTGTACCATACTGGTATCTTAAAATGATTACTAACCAACATTTAAGCAGGCAACAGAGAACTTTTAAACAATTATGGGAAATTAACAAACTTTCATTGCAGTGCCGAAAATCATTCCTCAAGGAGACTGCATGTGGTTAGGTTAAGATTCAAACTTTTTAGTGTATTATGTAACCAACATACAACTTTATATTTTGATACAAGAAAGTGACATGGCAAAAAAAATTATCTGAAAGTTTTGACTTTGAACAAATATTGTCAAAAATAAATAGAATAGGTTCTTAAAATTTCCTGAGCCAGGATCTGACCCCTCAACGCTTCAGCTGTAAAGCTTAAAATCAGATGCCCCTTCACTGATGTAGAGTTGTGGGTTCAAGTCCTGGCTTGGGGGATACAATCTTTCATGTGAGGAAGATATCCAGCTTGTTTGAGGGGTGGTGGTGGATTTACTCAGGAAATGCCTGGGGTCTTTCTTCACCATGAAAAGCTTGAAAAGTCACCTTTGACCTGACATGACTGTTTGCCTGACTTAATTAAAACCCAAATAAACGAACAAATAAATATAAACTTTTGGGTACTCTATATATATGTATAGGAAAACTAGAAACAAACAATGCTTTTTAGCTCACCTTAGCATGAAGTGCTCAAGGGTGAGCTATTGTGATAGGGGACTGTCCATCCTCTGTCCTCGTCCATCCGTCAACAATATTTTCTTTTTAACTTCTTCTCCTCCTAAACTGCTTAGCCAATTTTAACTAAACGAAAAGGAATGTTCTTTAGTTGCTCCTCTTCTAGATTCCATCGAAAAATATAGTTTCATGCAGAATTAACTCTGGTTGCCATGACAATCAAAAGGAAAACCTTTGAAAATATTCCTCAAAACCAATTTCAAAATAATTTCACAGAAATGATCCTTAGGTGATCCTTTATCAAATTCTTTCAAGTAATGTTGGTTCCTGAAAAACATGGAAGACTTTGAAAATCTTCTCCTCAGAAACTGCTGGCCTGATTTAACAATAATTTCACAGAAATATTCATTTGGTGACACTCTTACAAATTCCTTCAATCCATGTTGGTTGATTAAAAAACATGGCTGCCAGGGGTAAGGGCTGGTTTTACATAAACTTTTATAGTGAAAACCTATAAAGTCTTCTTCTCTGAAAGCATATAAGGAAAATCTTAGATATTTTGTTTCTAACATTATATGCAGTTTTTTACAAAGTTTTTGCAAATGGTGATCTACTTCATGTGTGTATTATTAAATATCATGAGATCACTTTATGTCTTCTTTTAGACAATTATGCATTAGCTGGAACTTTGATATTTTATTTGAGACATAATAATCATCAGTACAGGCAATCTATCAATATTTTTCAAAAGATGATGCTGAATAGGGTTCAATAATTTGTTTGCCAGAATTTCAGGTTAGATATTACGGGACCATCATGATCCTCTTGTTAAGGTTTAATTAATATATAATAAGGTTCAAGATTTTAGCCATGGGGTTATCATGTTGTGTCAACTACTTCATTTGATTTATATCAGAAAATAATGAGAAAAGACAAACATAACTGGCACTGACGGATTCTTCTATTTCGTTTGATTGAATATTATGTTATCATGCCCACTGTGAGTTTAAAGCTAAATCTTTGTTTAGTTAATAATGATTGCGAAACAAGTTGCGACAACTTACATTAATTCCTCTGTTTGGCACAGATAGAGGCATTTTGTGGTCTTTTATACTGTAGAATGCAAGCAGAGTACCCGGGGTAAACCTGCATATCTGTATGGGCGACCACTACTGTACCTTCTCACATATAGCCCCATATCTGTATGGGCGCCCACTACTGTACCTTCTCACATATAGCCCCATATCTGTATGAGCGACCACTACTGTACCTTCTCACATATAGCCTCATATCTGTATGGGCCGCCACTACTGTACCTTTTCACATATAGCCCCATATCTGTATGGGCGGCCACTACTGTACCTTCACACATACTAGTATAGCCCCTGCTGGAAATCTTACCAGAGTTGGATTGATGAAAAGCAAAAGTGTTACCACTGCACTATCACGACACCCAATGCTGCCCAGTTAGAAAGTTTACTTCCTAATACTGGCAGCAAAGAAGGATTTAAAGAGTTGTTTTTTTTCTTCAACAGTGACAGAAATAGAGGTCATGGATGCTTTGCTGAATTCTAAGAACCCTTCCAAACAGATTCTGTGGTTCAAACGTGACATAGAGGGTATAGAACAGCAGGAGAGTAGTTATCTTCTCTCACGTTTCATTGGTATGTCAACAACTCTCACAGGTTTTATTGATAATTCAAAATTTCTTTGATATTGCACGCAGTAGGTTAAAATTCTCATTATCAGTAACTATCAAAAAATCCCTTACATTTCTATGTTCAAGTAAAAATTTATTTCATTTACATACACTGCCAAATTTGATAGGAAGTCAACAGTAATCATCAGTAAGTGAGAAAAAGTTTCAAGCTTTTCTGATAGCTCTTCATTTGTCTGAAATATGGCACTAATTTCCCTCAGATTTGTTCAAATAGTTCCTCTCAAAAGCACAAGATGGCTAAAAATAGAACAACATAAAAAAATATTTCTCTGCAAAAGAAGAAATGGTAAAGCTAAGAAATTTATCCAAAACATGCCAGTGGAGTCTTTTACCGAGTCTGTTAAAATGGTAAACTTACTAGAGGTGTCATATCTTTCTTAGACTTATACAGTGAAAACTGAATTTCTTTTTGCCTCTGATATCTTAGTTATAAGAGCTTGAGACATTTTGTGTGTAACATCATATACAGGTTCTCTACCAAGTTTGTTTTGAGTTAAGTATGTGCTACCCAGGGGAATTATTTTTAGATGAATATAAAGGAAACTTAAAACAAAATTTTCCTCTTCAAGATTGTTCACACAGTGACCATAGGGTAAGATTTGACCCTGTCCCATTTTCATTTTAAACAAGCCAAAACTTGAAAAATCTTCTCCTCTTAAACCATACATTCAAGAGGTTTTATATTGTGTGTAACATCATATACACAAACTTAGCTTTTCATAATGTCTTTAACGTTTACCATATATAATTTGTTTTCCAGAAACCCTGGGACCAGAGGAAAAGTGGAAGAAGTCTCGTGAAATGTTAAGAGAGTTGAAAGACCAGAGGATGGCAAAGAAGCTGCCCCCGCAGAATATTCTGCACTACAGTGTACAATGGAATCAGGTGTCAGGTACTAAAAACTGATGAAGTTATAGATTTACTAAAAATTGATAAAATTATAGATGTACTAAAAATTGATTAAATATAGATGTACAAAAAACTGATAAAATTATAGATTAACTAAAAATTGATTATATCATATATGTACTAAAAATTGTTAAAATATAGATGTACTAAAAACTGATGAAATTATAGATGTACTAAAAACTGATTAAGTTATAGATGTACTAAAAATATTAAAATTATAGATGTACTAAAAAATGATAAAGTAATGGATGTATTAAAACTGATGAAATATAGATACATGTACATGTATACCAAAAGATGATGAAATTATAGATGTACTAAAAACTGATTAAGTTATAGATGTATTTAAACTTACAAAATTATACATGTATAAAAACTGGTAAAATTAAAGATGTATTTAAACTGATAAAATATAGATGTACTAAAAACTGATAAAGTTATGGATGTACTAAAAACTGATCAAATTATAGATATACTAAAAAATGATAAAGTTAAGGATGTATTAAAAACTGATAAAATATAGATACATGCACATGTATACCAAAAGCTGATGAAATTATAGATGTACTAAAATCTGATAAAGTTATAGATGTATTAAAACTTAAAAAATTATAGATGTATAAAAACTGATAAAATTAAAGATGTACTTAAAACTGATAAAATATAGATGTACTAAAAATTGATGAAATGATAGATGTACTAAAAACTGATGATAGTACAGATATACTAAAAACTGATAAAAGTTATAAATATATTGAAAACTGATAAAGTTATGAATGTATTAAAAACTGATGAAATTATAGATGTACTAAAACCTGATAATATTATAAATGTATGAAAAACAGATAAAATTATAGATGTACTAAAAAATGATAATATTATAAATGTATGAAAAACAGATAAAATTATAGATGTACTAAAAAATGATAAAATTATACATGTACTAAAACGTGATAAATTACAGATGTACTCAAAATATTGTCCTATCAAGTACATTTATATTGATTTAATGCAAAGTATGTGGATGTTGTCCAAGTTACAACTGCTAATTGTTGTGTATATTGTACTTAACTGATAATGTTTTAACATGTGGTCATGTTTATGGTGGGTTTAGTTGATTATCTTCAGTTGTGGTTGATTGTTTTAGTTCACCAGCTGCATTTCTTTAATGAATCAGTTATTAATTGAAGATGTGTTATTATGAGTGACAATGTTGGTTTATAACTATGGTGTCTTACCTATTGCCACCAACAGAGAAAGGTATGAAGGTTTGTTTTAGATTAAGTGTTAATTTTCAGCTAATAAACAATGATACAGAGCCTTAATTATGTGATTAATAACTGCACATCAGAACAAGAAAGTTTTTTCTTAGCCAATAAACAGGGCTTGGATGGATGTTAGTCTGATTTTAATACAAATAAAACAGTAGTTTTAACATTTGATGTAACTGGACTAAAGATTTTTGTTATAGCAATTTATGATGTTACTCTGCAGAAATGACATCAGACCATGCATCAACTGTTGTTTATTGCTGAATAAACAATGCTATGTTTCTTCTTTGTTGATAGACAAAAATTTGCGAGTCTAGTTAGAATATTAGTCAATTAACTTGGTAATTATAAACAACACCTAGTAAAAACATTCATTACTTGAGTTTTTCAAATAAATTATTAGAATTTATATATCAGGGAAATCCAAGAAAGGTATGCTTGAAAAGAAATCTGTTTCACCTATTGCACAATATAATACTCGAAAAACTACTCTCAATTTACTTGCCAACAGTGTAGACTTCAAGCCAATTCTGATTGCTTTATGCAAGCTATTTATTTAAATGCACATAAAAAAGAACCATGGAAACTCTGATGACAGAGATCAGCCTGAATACATTTGATGCTTACATCTTGTCAGAGTCTACACTGGTTTCATGAGCAATATATGGTATTTTATTCCAATGAACTAATACTTGAATGATGTGATATTACAGGGCACATGTGGTAAAACCCCTCTGTTTACCAAGTTTGATGTTAATATGCACATATGCATGATTTTAATGTTTCCTCTTGAGTGTTTGTTTTTAACTAATAATGTGTGTCTAACATTAAGCTCCTTGTAATTGAAGGCCACAATGTGATATGCATGGCCTTTTTACTGAGCTAGGCTATGAACTCAGACAATGGAATTCAAAATAATGGCAGGCATTTGAAAATTCACTTCATAAGTTGTCTTCCCTACACCAAAAACCAGACTTGAAGGTCAGTATGAATCAAAATGAGACTAAACAATAATTAACAATAAGCTGAAGTGTCCAATCACAAAAAATGTCACATTTCAATAACTTTTATGACACCCCTCCCCCACATCTGTGTTGAAATTTATAACCCTTTGTACCGGTAATCATAAGCATTTTCTATTCGAAGATGTTTTTTGGGCAGAGCCATATATAATTTTTTTGTAATTATTGTACTTAGGTTAGTTGTAATAATTTTTTTTTAATTCCTCAAATGACTTTGGTACATGGTACAAAAGAAAAGTGTGGGTGGATTTCAAATTATATTATTTTTTTGGCTGTAGAATTGTGATTAAGTCAAATTTTGTCAAGGTAAAAATGCCCCTTTTATGTCATGAGAGCTATTCTGATCACTTTGTGTCCATCGTCTGTCGTCCGTCATCGTCCCTAGTTAACATTTTCTCTAAATCACTTCTATGCACCACTGACTGGATTTTATTTAAACTTGGACTGAAACATCATTGCCTCAACCTGTCTCAAATTTGTGCAAATAATTCTGCTTCAATGCACAATATGGCCACCAGAGCTAAAAATAGATTTTTAAAAAAAATCTTCATGTCAAAAACCATTAGGGCTATCCTTAGATAGCATGCATGTATCATATTATTTATACAAAGGTCCTCAACCAAGTTTGTTCTTATAGTGACCCTGGGGTAAAATTTGGCCCTGCACTAGGGGCATTCTTATTTTACATGGACCTATATAGTGAAAACTCAAAACAACTTTTTTTCAGAAACCATTCTATTTAGAGCTTAGATACTATGTTTGTTACATCAAATATAGGTCTTTTACCGAGTTTATTCAGATGGTGAACCAGGGTCAGATTTGGTCCCACCCTAGGGGGCCCTTATTTTACATACACTTATATAGTGAAAATTTTGGAAATCTTCTTAAAATGTTAAGCCTGAATTTATGTCGTTAATGACATCTGTCATTACTTTTATGAAACAATGTTATTTAATGTAAGTTTTAATATACAAGTAGTGGTTAGACTGCTAATTTGCATGACACAGCATCATAATGTATAGCATAAAAATTGACAGATATTGGAATTGATGATTTAAAATGAATATCACATTTGTTGTCATTCAATATGAAAATTTTTTTAAATAATTTTCTGAAGCTGATAAAAACCCATCAATGCTTGTTTTTATCAATTTTTGAAAACTTGTTTATTAACTCTGTTTTAAATAAACACAGGTTTGAATCCTGATGTACAAGAACACAAGGACTATCTGGAGACATTGTGTGGGGACTTTATCAGGAGAATGTCAAAAATGATTGATGAGTCTGTGGCAGAGCGTGCCAGGATGGATGATCCGCTGGTTGAGGAATGCTACCAGCACATCAGGTTTTGTCAGACAAAGTGTGCAGGCTTCCAGGGACGAAAGGACACTTTAGAGGTTGGTACTACTGGTGTTGTTTGTTTAACCTTTAACCTTTGGCCTGCTAAACAAAATGTCGTCTGCTTAAATTGTTGTCTGTCTAGATTTTAAAATTCATCAGAATCGCTCAATATTTGGAGGAACAATTGACCGAGTGTCAGACAGCTTGGATCCAGATTAGACGCCTAGTTACTCAGCATTTTATCTGGATCCAAGCTGTTTGCAAATTTTATTACCGTCGCCCTTAGCAGGCTAAAGGTTAATCTACAGAATATTCATAACTGATGTTTAAGTTTAAACTAGTTTATTTTTTACTCAGTTTTACTTTACAGCTTAAGACATTTAGAAACACTTTCATTTGTTTCCAGCTCTTGATGTCAGTGACATTGACAATGACAAAATTTGTTGTCTAAAAAAGTTATGAGAGAAAAATGCTCCTATGGGGCTCAAACCCGCAGCTTACTGCTAAGCATATGGCAGGCACAATATTTGCTATAAACATAAACCACTGCATCTTCATCAGATGTGGTAACATCACTTGCTTTTCTACTTCTAGTTGATTCTTCTGACATCTTTAATTGTGATTGTTATTAGTACTGCAATTATTTAGATGTGTATTTTACAGGCCAATTAACTTCATTTTTACATCACAAACAGAATAATAACCAGGATTAGACACTGTTTTCTATGGTATCTGATCTAGGTCTATACTGCTCACAAATTTCTATCAATCTGACAGCATCAGAAGAAGGACTAGTGCATTAATTACTGTCGATTGTCTTCTGATGAAAGAAATGTTTTTTGTTTTTTTTAATGAACACCTATTGTTACAAGCTTTAGGAGACATGATATAATGGACACAGAGGAGTAGTGGTGTAGTGGATATGGTTTCCACCTTGCACTTAGCAAGTTTCAGGTTGGGACCCAAAGGGGGCCTTTCTACTGACCTTTATTTGACACCTACAGTACCCAGTCCTGGGTTCTACCCAAGAAACAGACTTGAGAGTGTATCAATATGCCACAGGATTTCAACATAATCAAGTTAAAATAAAAAAAAGTTTAACTAAAACTAAGACTCTAAGGTTAAATGTATTCCAACCTGTGAACTCTTGATTGTGAAGCTCTTAATTTCTGCTAATAAAAGAAATGGTAAATTTAACAAAAAGCTAATCAAGGACCCAATATCTTTGACACTATTTATTTCAGTTGATAAAGACTTATGTACTGGGAACCAGTCCAGATCCCCTTGTGTTACATGGTACCAGTGGTACGGGAAAAACGTCAATCATGGCCATGGCAGCAAAGATGATCAAACAATGGACAAACAAGGCACCTTTTCTCATTATTAGGTATAACTGACCAGTTGTTCTCGATCAGATTACATTGAAGTTTTACAGTAATTATAGGTTTTGTTAGATTTTACATTTTAGAAAAATGAGCTAAATTTTCATAACTTCCTCAGTGTCAAGTATTATTGGTGTCAGTCAGCATCTTTACTATGGTAAAATGTAAAAAGTCCTATGTCCCTATGACCATTCACTTGTCATTTTTAAATTTCCTGTGTTTGTTTTTTAAAACAGCAATCATAGCAGTTAGTTACATATTCCTTTGCACTGTAGTTTATTATAGTCATGCTTCTTCTGAACTTTTGAATTGTTGTTTAAGTCTTTTGCTAAGATCCAGTTTTCTTAGTAAATATTCAAGCAGCTGCTTTAAAACTTCCTATTTAGACGTTCTGATTGTGTAGATTTTTAAATATTTCAACCTTTTATAGCAAGATTTTGGTTGAAATTTTAAATATAGAAAGAGATCTTTTAGAAATATTGAATGTTTGAAATTTTCAAATAAAATTTACAGTTTTATGATGAACCTTCTTTCACGTTATAGTATTTATTGTAACTTAAGGTACTTTGGACAAAATGGATCTATACAAGTGTACAAAAGCATTTTCTGAATCATTTATTTACCATGAATATTCAGTATTTATACGTTGCAATTATCTTATTTGACAAGTGTCAGGCACTCCCAGATAATGCTGTTGTTTTTGCTGATGTGTTTTGCCTTTTGTTCATTGTTGAAAGCCAGTTTTGATGCATGTATTTATATGTCATCATTCCATATCAGGTTTCTAGGTACATCCCCTGCCAGTTCCTCATTGATGTCATTGCTGTACAGTCTGTGCTCTCAGATGAGACGTTTGTACAGACTGCCCATAAAACCTCCGACCCAGGTAAATTGGCCATTCCAATATTTTCTGCAGGTTTTACATATTTGTTTTAACAATCCTTTTTTTTTTTTTTTTCTTATTTGAATTATTATAAATGCTTCAGTGATTGAATGATAACTATACAATATGTAAGAATAATGTTCTAATCCTGATGGACCATACATCTCCTTGATTAACATCTATGTAAAACTTCTTTTTGTAATGTGTCCTCCCCTTCTTGGGTTAGATACCGAGTAGTCAGCCAGCAACCAAGACCAATGTTGCTTTATTTCACAACTCTGGCAGATTTAGGCTAGCCTACGTCACTGGAAAAGGTAGCTCTTCAGCAAGTCTGGTTTGAAGCACCTATATACCTGCCTCGCCGTTACATTACGTAATGTATATTAAATTAATGTATATAAATATCAATGTATCCTTATATTCCCATATGGCAGCCATCTTGGTTGCCATCTTGAATTGTCATCAGTTCCTACGCATTAGTTTAGTGGAACCTTAACCTTTAATTTGGTATATAAGTCTTCTTCTTTACAAAAGTAGATGGACTAACTAGATAATAAATCCTGTTTGCTGCACTTATAAGTAGAACACTGACAAAATTAATTGACATAGATTGTGCTCAGAGCTATTGTAAGGTTTGTAGAAAAAGATACCTCAAGACCCTGATAGCAACTTAGCCATAATTGATTGTCCATTTTGAAATTAATGAATTAT
>JAULCC010013345.1:0-11139 GCA_032358795.1 Nuttallia obscurata | reverse complement strand
TAGGCTCCACTGACTATTCTCTTGTTGTCAAAGCGGATACATCGCACAAGTTCCTCATGTCCTTCTAACACACGTAAACATGCACCACACTCAATGTCCCACAATCTGATTGTGTTGTCTGAGCTGCCACTAACAACCAGCCTGTCTCTATACTGCAGACAAGCTATACCTCGTTTGTGGCCATTTAATGTCCGTACAAACTCACAGGTCTGTGTGCTCCATACCTAGAGAAACAGAACAATAAATTTATGTGACTTTTGTTATATAAATGTATCAATATAAAAGTTCAAACTTTATTTTACAATTATGAAATAATTTCTTACAAAATATATTTATCATTATGGTTTAAAATGATGGTTTAATTGTGGGAGGAAATCAGAGATCCTAGGGGAAATCCATGTCCAGAAGGACAAATGCTTTTTTCAAGTTACTCATCCTATGGTACCTCTTGCATAAAATTTGATGGCCTGATTTTTGCTTCCAGTCATTGAATGAGAGCCCAAACATGACCCAGGGGCTTACCTTAATTGTTCTATCCCCTGATGCCGACACAATATACTTGTCATCAAAGTCTACAACGTTTACAGCTGCCCTGTGACCAACCAACACTCGCCGCAAGTTGATCTCTGTTGGAGATTGCATATCCCAAACTGCTATGGAACGATCCTAGAAATATACAAATGAAGGAATCTAATGGGATTATATCTACAGTAGTTTTCATAGCTACATAATTTACTTTATTAAGAGATACTTATGTCAATTTGTTAAAACCAGATAATTAGGTCATAAATATATGCAAGTTTAATAAGATTCCAAGGAAATAGACATAACATCAAAACAAATGAAACTATAATCCTCTTATAATAATTAATTAACCCTTCTATATAAGGATCTAGAAGAGTTTTCCATAAAACACTGGTGCCACCCATCTTAATTTTTTCTGGCCTAATACGATTACTGAAGCTATGTCAGGCTGAGCATGTATTGAAAGGTTGATGTAAATATTGACAGAAAGTGAAGTTTATGTTTTCGAGATAGACAAGGTGATCCTATGCACCATGCTTAAATAAGATACAGCAGTGTTTGTTTTATTATGCAATAGGGTATTATCTATAAAGGTTTTTATTTTTTCAAAATATGTTCTACAGAGCTAAATATTCACAAGAGATCTTTCTCACTTTTAATTAATTTCATAGTTTCTCAGACAAGCTTTCTGACTAGCAGATAGTGCAGACCCATGTACACCTGTTTTTTAACCCTTAGAATATCAGCTTTAAAATAAAGCTATCATCAAATTTTCTAAAACCCAACTAAACAAATGATTCCATGACTTCCATTATAGCTGATCACATATAATTAGGTTCATTGAAGCATATACAATAACATTAGTTATTTTTGAAAGCTTCTGTATACAATCAAATTGGTTTGGTGTATTTTTGGCGATTCCCAATGGTAACATTCAGGAGCTCTCGTAATTAGCCGAATATTACAGAAGTTTTATCAGTAGTTTACAAAAACCGCCTGTGTTTTTATGATAACAAGCGTCATCACTCCCATTCATTTCTCATTTCACTCCTTTTTTGAAAATATATCAATTTCCATCAAGGATATAAGTAGACAATGATGGGTCACGGTTAAAAAAGAAGGCAAACAACTGTATGGGAAAGCCATAGTGGTTTGTATCACCACATTTAAAATTATGAAACAAAATGAAGTTTAAACTGACAAAACAGGGAGATGTTTACTCATACCTTATGATGTAGCACATTAGTAACCAGCATTGTTATGCCAACAAGAATAAATAAGATGTGCTGTAATGTACTAATCAACACATTCTGTTGTTTATCTCAGTATTTAATGTCAATCAAGCAGTCATAAAATAATAACGATAAACTATGCATGCTTACAAGTCCATTTGTTCTTAATTTCATATAGTAAAAGATTAACACTTCCTTTTATAACAAATTCAGTTTTATCAAGTAAACACTGCAGAAAAACAACCAACTCACCTTTGAACATGTGACCATGATTCCATCACAGAACCTTAAATGAAGTACAGCTTCACAATGATGAATGAGTGTGTTTAACATTTCTCCAGTCCGTACGTCCCACACACGCACTGTTGAGTCACTGGAGCCGGAAATGATGATGTTGTTGTCGTATTGAAGACACAGTACAGAGCCTGTGTGCCCTGTTAATACCTGGACACATTCTAATGTGTTTCTGTCCCAGATCTGAAGTAAACAAAAAGGTTAAACTTTACAGCTTTGGTTGGAGGCTGAAGTGTTTTCTGAGATATTTTACAGGAACACAGTACTGGAGTAAAAGATGTGAAAGTCTGATCTGGATCATACATATTTGCAACTGAAGCTAGACTTCTGAAGACAAATTAATTTTGGTTTTGCCAAACAAAACAATTTTTTTTTTTAAATATACAAGATGCAAAGAGATAAAAAAAGTCCATGGTTTAAAATAGCAGAAAAAAACACAAATGAGTCAAATAACAAATTTGTATAGGCTTTATTTGATGTTGCAAAACAAGTATCTATTTAGTGTATAACATACAGGTAGGTAAGAAAACAGAACACAAACTTTGTTATTTTTAGGTCTGACTAGGATTCAGAGACAGAAATTTAAAACATTGGATCCACTTCATAGTCTCTGTAATGAATTACTGCAGTTTCAAGAAAGAAAAGATTTTGTCATGTTCTGACAGGAAGATATTAACTGAGATATTAGCTATAACCTTAGGCTGCATGGATACACTATAAACTGTTTAGTGCAGAAGATTAAAGTCTAGCTTTCCAAGATGCCATTACATGAATGCATAACAAACATAAAAATTTTACCTTTATTGTGTTGTCTCTGAGACCACTGACTATTCTCGTTTCATCATACTGTAGACAGTATACACCTTTGCTGGTTTCACTTCTGCAATGAATGCGTTGAAGTGTGTGTCGGCCTGTTCGCCAATTTGTTTCTATTCTCTGTAAATAAAGTTTTTATAGCAATTAGAACTCTCATTAAGCCTCAAAACTTATGTCAGTTTCAAAATGCTCTGATAGAAACAAAAAGAGAGACATGCACATTCCATGAAATAAGGGTTTTTATGCTGGATATTTTGATGAATAATTGACAGATCTGACATGTTTTGGCTGTCTTTTAAAACAAAAAGAACTTCAATTAGTCATTTTTTTAAAAACTGCTGCTTAATTTCTCACTAAATAAAGTGCAATTTTTTTTCCATTAGTTGATGAAAATCTGCTCAAATCAATTGTGTCAAAAATGTGTTAATGGTAATATATTCACCTGTTTTAGGCATTCATATTCTAAACTACTCAAATATCCCATGTTGTTTAAAAATACCACTGCAGGACAAATTGTCCTTACAAAAAAAATTTGGATAAAGGTGTATTTCTAGAAGCAGCAACTTCGACATCCAAGACACTCCTAAAAATTGTCACAAAAGATTCTCTAGATATATTGCATTAGCACTTTGTGCACAGGTGAGCTAAAAGGTTTAGTTCTATAAATCTGATACTGTGTACTTACATCTATATCTTGTATAATTTGTGGGTATAAACTTCTGTAAAATTTGTGTTCTTTGGGAGGTTCACTTTGGCGAGGTTTGAACAAATACTGGCCCCTGAAAAATAACATAGCCATAAATTACTCAACTCATGCTCAAAAATAATTTATTTTGGCAATAGGCAAACTAAATTGCCTGTATTGTCACAATTCTAATAAGAAATCATTATTATCCAGAATCACTCATGAAAACAAGCAATACCAAATGATCCTATATTGTTCGAGTAAGTTGTAAGCAATCTAGCTTACATGTTACAAATTCACATTTTATTTCTTGGTGAAGTAATTATTATTTAAACATGTGAAATATAAATAAACAGAAAGTATTCATAATCATTGACAACTCAATAAACATGTGTCTAGGTTCATGTAGATTCTACGCAACTGTCATTTTCTATGTACAAACATACTTGTGTTTCAAAGATAAATGTATAACCAAGACTAGCATGTTGAGTGAGCAGTTTAGCTTACAAAGTTTTACCTTCTTTAAACATAAAATCCATATAATATATACATTTAAGGACTGACCAACTGAATATGGGTTCAAAATAAAGAGACAAGACTTCTGTCCAAAGATAAAAATCCTACCATCCTCTTCTCTCGGCCAGACCTCGCCATAAGTTGTCAGTCCGCACCATCCTCTCCATCAATTTCTTCCAAAGCATACCCTCTGAGATCACACGGTACCATTCTTTGCAGACAAGTTCAGCTGCACACAATGACTTGGCATCCAAGTATGACAATATGTTCTCTGCTATGTGATCCAAACCTTTGGCTAATAAAAAAGAGTCAAAGATACATGTAGGTTTTTGGGGAAAAAAAAGGGTAAAATACCTTCAGTATCTATACTATTAAATAAACAAACTGATTTTTCTAGCTGATTTGCCAACCTAACTGTGTATTTTCTGACCAAAAGAGCCAATCATACATTAAGAGTACATATTGAAATTGTGTAGTTTCTCTCAGATACATATGACATCCAGTGGTTTGGACAAAATTCAGGGGAATCCTTAAAATTCTAAAATTGGAAAATCTAAAATTAGAAATCCGGATATCTCATACTCAGGTACGGCTCTCCGGCTATGTTCTCTTCGTCGTGGGTACCATTGGGACTTTTTGCAGTCACATGATAAAAGTATAGCAGCGCTCGCCACTGACAAGTGTAGAGGGGTTCGTGCAGGTGATAAGCATGCCTTCTCGCTGTTGTATTTTCATTTCTTTAAAGGTCCCGTTCCTCTTCGTAAAGTCTAAACTTATCTGAGAGTGTTACACTCCATTTGAAAATTACCAACATTACTGTTGTTTTTTAATGTCTCTATAGTGGAATAATTGCGTTTGAAATTATCCCATAAACGAAATTAAAAACATTCTTATGCACAAGGTATGGATTAGCTCATGCACCAGTCCCATTTGATTCCGTAATATCTTTTGACATGAATGTAGAATATATAATCTATATTTCTGATTTGAGTACACAATAAAAGGAGAGGACTGAAAATTTGACATGTAAAGCGGTCAAATATACAAATTTCTTTAAACTAAAAGCAGGAAACTTCAGTTGGTATGGAGTTGGGCCAGTTAATGTCGTCAGTTTTACGGAAAAATTTCATACCTTAGAATGGCATGGGACTTTTAAGACAGAAAGTGTTTTTTATTTCCTCACGATTGTGCTTACTCGACTACAGTTGTTGTTTTCGGGAAGAACTATTTTTGCGTATTCCTATTCCAGCGAACTAAATGCTTAAAATGTGCGCATATCCTTCCACCTAACACATCCAAGGGATGATGTAGGATTACTGAATTAGCCCAGGAGTTACGATTGAGTAAGAATAAAAAAGAAAACGGTATATATCAGCCAAGGGTTTTTAGTGAGGAGTTGCCACAACATTGCTCTTATTGTTAAATTAAATGTCATAGATTATTATGTTTAGTTTATCTGAATTTTTGGAAAATAGACAATTTCCGACTTTCACAAGTTAAAAGAAGATCACTTGATGAATTACTAAACTGACAGGTAAAAATTTACTTATTTTTATGGTAATTTCTTTGAATAATGTATTGATGTCGCGATATTGATTGGTATATTTCTGTTTACATCTTCCTACATTGTGTGAAGGAGAAATAGCTCAGTCAGTTCCTCATTTGCTTCTGACACCCTGGTTATAGCCACAGGTTCACTTGATTCTGACTTAACCTTTTCTTTTTTAATTTGGAACAACAGCCTATATCTAGCATGCAGTAGTATTTTGAAATGATTTTCTTCCATAGATAAATAGTATAAAACATAGTCGAAGAAAGACTGCCTGGTCAGACATGTGAGACTCAGCTCAATTCAAAGTGTTGTTTTAATTCCAAATAGTTTTCATACTTTATTTGTTAAGTTTATAGACATTATACTGCTGCAAGGATTGTAGAATTGTCTTTTATCTCACTTTTGTGAATTGAGTCACCCGTGCATGCATGGGTCCTCTTCTAGTCTCTATCTAAAACAAATCAGCTTATTTGTTAAATGAAATCATAAACATGTGTTATATGTTGACTTGTCAGTTGTATAGTCTTTACCATATTTCAATGCTTTTGGAAATGACCAAAGGCAACTATTTGCTGATTTATGCCAATAAAACTTTGACTTTTGATTTTGTTATTAATTTCTAACAGCACCACTTGTTCAAATCACCTTTAAAAGGGACAAGTGATTCATCATCTGGACAATTAGAATTGAAACCTTTAGTAAAGAACTGTAGTTCTTTTCAAACAATGAAAACTTGTATTGTCTCATCTGAAGTACAATAATTTTCATTTAAATCATGTGGAAGTCTTTGTATTTTGAATTAAAAGTGAACTTTAATGTTTACATAAAAGATCAAAGATGTGGTAAACCCAATTCACTTTTTATGTCATTTCAGCTACAGTGCAAATAATCTCTCTCGATTCAGATTTTTGAAAGACTGCAAGCATTTAAATTTCGCAGTAATTGTGTTAAAATATAGCCTATGCTAAGAAGAAAACAGTCTTCTTTACAAAGACTATAATTTTTTCTCTTGCAAATTTAGCCGTACAGTCCCAAAAACAAAGCAAATGTGGAAGCTTATGCTACAAGATTTAGTACTTATGCATTGTTTTGGTGTCCAAACATCTAAACTGGTGAATATGTAATAAACACTGTTTTCTGATTAGCAAAGGCTATGTTTCAATACTTTTAGCCTTTTGAAATTTTGAAGGCAAAGGACCTTTAATTGATCCAATGTGTAAAATTTCCCCTCTTAGACAACAACTGTTAATTAAATCCTTTAAGTTCCAAACATTTTTTCAGTTATTCACTATCATTATGAACAGGTCAAATGGGAGTACCTACCTGGAAGTGCTGAAATAAAGTCCCTTTGTAACATTGGTTTGAGAAATGAATTGATTTGTCCATGTTGATAATGACACATACGTGACAATAAATGTTCAATAAACACCACCTGGTCATTTTCTGACCAAGCATCAAAAAATTTCACACAAGCATCCCTTTGTTTCAAGTATTCCTCTGACGGCTCCTCTGAACGCAATCCAATGGGTTTTATATGAGGGATAGTCTCTGCCTGAAAAGAGAAAAGATGACAAGCCTTAAAATTAAGCCAAAGTAAAAAGTTCAGACACACATATTCAATATAAGAATATGAGAAGTTAAAGAACCAAGTGTTGTTTTTTTTTTATACTGAATAAAATATTATAAGACATGTTATGAATCACAAGGCCTTAAAATAATTTTTCTAAACAGACTCTTACAATAATTCCTGAAACAAAATGCATCTCATTGATCTAAAAGGCAATGAATATATATATATTCAATATAAGTGACATCCCCACTCACTCATCTCATAATGGAATGCTGTGACTGTAACTAACAATTAGCAGATAAGAACTCCAAAAGACTATAAAATGCTAGATTTATTCTTTAACTAAAGATGAAATGCCTTAGTCTTGATAGTTATGTGACCAGTCTGTTCAGGATCTTTTGAAGGCATTAGACAGGGGCATTTGACATGCTGTGTTGTATGTGACCAGTCCATTAGGCTCTTTTGAAGGCATTAGAAAGGGGCATTTGGCATGCTGTGTTGTATGTGACCAGTCTTTTCAGGCCCTTTTGAAGGCATTAGACAGGGGCATTTGGCATGCTGTGTTGTATGTGACCAGTCTTTTCAGGCCCTTTTGAAGGCATTAGACAGGGGCATTTGGCATGCTGTGTTGTATGTGACCAGTCTTTTCAGGCCCTTTTAAAGGCATTAGACAGGGGCATTTGGCATGCTGTGTTGTATGTGACCGGTCTTTTCAGGCCCATTTAAAGGCATTAGACAGGGGCACTTGGCATACTGTGTTGTATGTGACCAGTCTTTTCAGGCCCTTTTGAAGGAATTAGACAGGGGCATTTGGCATGCTGTGTTGTATGTGACCAGTCTTTTCAGGCCCTTTTTAAGGCAGTAGACAGGGGCATATGGCATGCTGTGTTGTATGTGACCAGTCTTTTCAGACCCTTTTGAAGGCATTAGACAGGGGCATTTGGCATGCTGTGTTGAATATGGTCTTATTAGGGCATCTGACATAATCTTATCAACATCACTTAGGGACTGGCCACCTAACTATCCAGACAGATATCTTATGACAGGATACAATATGTAGTGTTTTGTTTGTTTGTTTGTGTGTTGGGTGTGTGTGTGTTTGTTTGCTTGAAAGTCTTATATAGTAGCTATTCATTGCCTTTGACTACTGACCATATCAAATAAGTTTCTACTATATCATCATATACTATGAACAAGTCAAAATATACCAAGATGATTTTCTTTCCAAAAAAACCCACAATATTTCTTCAACTATACATGTATCTAGACATGCATTAAGATTATTTCCAATGCCACACATAATTCCTTCTGTTTACATAATGTTTGTCTATATGACAACACAACAGAACAAACAAGCATATTTAATCTGATACACTACTGACACTGGAACAGCCATATTTGTGGTGATTCTGAAAACTACTTTCAATCTTACCTATAGAACTTTTTGTTAACATATCTGAGATATTTCAAATGGTCTCCTCATAACTGACTGTTTAGATAGTATATTTAAAGCTATTACTCATTTGTAGCAATTGATTTCTGAAAGAAACCATTAAACATGTATGCATACACTACACACACATATCATAAAATAATTTTGTAGCATTTAGGGAATACAAGATTATGACATTTTGACATTGAAATTTGGGATTTTCCAAGAAAATCCAACTTAAAGCAAATTAAATTAACACCAATTACCAAATTCTTCTGTCTCTAGGAATCCTGGCGCCTGTTAATGTCAAGGTTCGACATCCTCAAAGTACCGTATGAACTTTTATCTGATAATAACCCAACAATTATAATGATTTAGCCTAAGAATTAAAGAAAAAGAGTAGCTCCTGAAGCAAATGTATCAGTTTGTAGGAGTATTTGTGACAATTAATATATACCTGTACATTGTGATACTGAATAAAAATCAGAAGCATCATAGTAAAGTCACTACATACATATCATATTACAGGACTGTCTGATAAGCTTGTATAAAAATGCAATGGCACAAATTATTGTACTGTTTTTTTGTGTTGACATTTAAAACTCTGCTCAGCTAGTCTTCTTTTAAAGATCTTTGTATTTTGAGGCAATATCTTTTGATGAGAAACAAAAGTTTTTATATGCATTTGACAGTTTCAAGACAATAAATACATTGTGATACATATTGCAATATAGTTTACCCTAAGTGAAACAATAGCCATTCATATGTAGGAGTTCTTTCATGTAACTTTAAACAATTTGACACAAATAGTCTCAGGTCTGTATAGCAGGTATAACTTAAGTACATTTTTGGATTTACTCTCAGCCTGCTAAAAACAATGTTGTCTGCTTTAACTGTTGTCTACCTGGATTAAAAAGTCATCAGATTCACCCAATATTTGGAAAAACAATTGGCTGAGTTTCAAACAGCTTGGAATCGGGAGTAGACACTGAGTAACTTGGCTTTTAATCTGGATCGAAGCTATCCTAACAGTCTCGTATAGCACTCAAAGAATTAAATGATTACACTAGTGTGTGTTCAGGATCTATACAGTAATTCACACACTGTTTCATGTATAAAGTATATTGTGTAATTAACACATATATGTACACACATAAATAAGAATTACTTTAACCGTGAGTCAAATAAAAGAAATTGCCTAAAAATATCAAGACTTCAAAATTTGTACATTTCCTTAAAAAAATTTACCACACTAGCCTATGCAGAGGTCACCATTACAAAAACATTTTCAACTTTGTACTAACAGACCCAATTACAGGTAATCTTCAAGAGAAAACAATATGAACAAAGTCACCTTTGAGTCATGCTGTTGTCATTTCTTGTTGACCTAATTACAAATTTCTGGCAGATCATCACAATCAAGATTCAAATGCTGATGCCACAGAAGTTATTTGAGGGAAAAGCTCATTATTGATCTCATCCAACATCAATAATGACACAAGGAAATACTCCTGACCACATAGGCTTTTACGACATGAGCAATGTGACTTAATGAGGTGTATTTTTTCAATGTTGACAATTAAAGAATTATAGATAATATTGCCACTGAAGTTTTTTATATATATTTCTTGCTTAGCTTATCAAAATAACCACTTATATGTCTTTAAAATAATTCTTATTTACTCATAGACTTACAATCACAATTGTTTGAAAGAAGTAGACTAGTCTTAGAAAATTATCTGTTTACTTGTCAGCAATAAAACAACTCAATTTCAATGAGCAATTGGCAAAACAATGCCTTTAGCTGCAACATAAATATACCAGAATAGAGCATATAATACATTTCATCACATGAAAAACTCAAATAATAGATATACCATTACATCTATTCAATAATTTCATTTTTTTGTGTATAATTAATGATTCTTTGATAAATCTACTGACATTGAACTGAATTTTCTTCTCAATACAATATTACCATTATTAAATGCCCAAGGGGGCATTATTTTCCAGAAAGGGGAGGTAAAAAAAAAATCTGCACTAGTTAAGGTTTTCTATCAACCAGCTTCAGTACAAACAAACACTAGCATGTTTCTGTTGCCATATGCCCAAAATCTTTGGATTGTGAATTATCTGTATGACAAAATAATTGGTAAGTGACTCAATTTTATTGTCTGATATTATATTTGATTTTTTGGTATCTTTGTTTTCGATAAAAATTAAAATAGGTAAAATGAACAAGAGGTCCATGATGGTCCTGTAATCGCTCACCTGAATATCTCCATATAAGAAAACTGGCTTCGCCCTGCTGGTGGCCACGTTTTTGACTGATCAAACTAGTTTGAACAATCTTTGTTGAAGGTCACTCACCTACACCAAATAATTTTCAAATCTATTCATTAGTTTTTGAGAAGAAATTTGAGAAGAAAAAAAAAGTTTTTCATGAATGTTGCCATGGCAACCAGAGTTCTGCACGTAATCTAATTCTTTGAACAATTTTTGTTAAAGACTATCCCA
>JAULCC010013012.1:0-15798 GCA_032358795.1 Nuttallia obscurata | reverse complement strand
AACATATGCAGATACAAATTAATGCCGTATTATACAGAGTCAATGGCTCATACATCTTATGAACTCATAACCTCACTAAGATCCATTCTCTTTCAAGAAAATTAAATCGACAAACCTTCCTTTCCATTTATATCATCATACAATACAGAGAAACACATTTTAAACTTCTCTGTGACAGCCGTATATAAACTGGCCCTTGAAATTCCCAGTGGACAGATTAAAACATTTATTCAAACATTTTTAAACGTTAATAAAAAGACATTTAATTGTTTACTGCGTCTTACAGTAGCAAAAACACTTACAGCTGGACGAGACAATTAAGACTTTAAACGTTGAAAAGGGGAGAAACCAAGTAATGCCTACAAGTTTGAAAACAGTTAACAGAGACACATACCCGACATTGTGGATTTTAGGCAATAAAGAAGGCAAATCGTTCGAAGGCATCCAAATGCCGACATATCTGAAAAAATAAAAAAGTATAAAGCATTTGATAATCAAGAAACGAAGAATAATTTTTTGTAGGACGTTATGATGGGAAAACAAGCACAAACAATATTGTTTAATGCACATTTTGTTTGTGGAACCAAAAAAACTTCCACAACAGCTTGTTCTGTAACAACTGATGATATTGGAAACCATATAAACTCGCTTATGCATTAATTCTGTGACTTACAACGGTTGTTAAACCAATATAAACTTCGCTCACGCATTGTTACAAAATTACACAAGGTTGTCTTATAGTTGCTATTGGTTTTATATAATCTTGAAATATATATGTTACTGTCAACAATAAAACAGGAAATAAATGACTATTAAACTTAGCACAGACATTGTGTCGGGATGCATTTGATAATTATTCACACAAAAATTGTATTTGAAATAAGTAAGTTTTGAAGTCTATACCAATAGTTTCACTTACTTATACGCATAACTGAAACCAATCTCTTTTTACTATTGTTTATCTGTTTATTGTACATTGTAGACACTGTAAAAACAACATTTGTCGAAATGGGAGACTTAAACATTACTATTCAACAGTATAATTATTGTAACAGGTTTATTTGCGCCTACATCAGACACACAGGCAGACCGAATAGATTTGGCATAAAATCCACATTTTCATATAAAATTAAAACCATCAGTAAATCAAACGACGGCTGATCACACTTCAAGTATCGAATACTAATTACGGATGATGACCTTCCCTTACTTATTTTACACAAAATTGCCATTGTTTAAATGTAACCTGCTTAAAAAAATCCACGAAAAGCAACAATGCTGTTGTATTTCGCTTCTTTATATTAAAATAAATTTTTGTTCTTGTGTTTACAAAACGTTTGATTTTTTGTTTAATTATTTGTTCATATACGGAAAAAAACACACAGAAGCGTGGTCGTCTTCAATATATGTACTATAACATATTGTATAATATTGACAAAACCTTTCTGTCCTAGTCTGGCTTAGCTTTCTCATTCAATCCATAGGTTATGAAAAGAGGGTCTCAATTAATATAAAGCTGATAGTTTACACGGTGAAAGAGGCCTCCGTGCAAATTACATATTATACCGAGAATATATAACGAGTATATGATATGACACACGCGGTTTACAACAGGAATTGATAATGTTACACTATACAGCACATATATTCAACTATTTCACCATATATCCTCATATAAACAGTAGACATGTAAACTTTCAATTGGGTGCATTCAATAACTTTGAAATTCATAAATCCCCAAATTTCACAGCCAACATCTAAGATACCACCAACTAAAGGATCAAATAGTTGGCATTTAACACTACGTTTTAATTGATAGTTAGAAATTTTATGATAGAACATCTAGTTCTTTTGGGTATTACCTGCCTCATCGGTTAACATCGTCTATATATACTGAGCTCAGTACATGTCATTGAATTATCATGGCACAGCTCAATGAAGATAAATACCCTCTCAACATAAGTTCTCTACTTATATTTTGCCTATTTTTAGTATCATTTATCATGTTTAAATAAAGTTCTCTACATATATCATTTACTTAACTTGTGTATGTTCTATATGGCAGCCTTTGTTTTGTACAGCTGTCTGTCAGAAATTGTTTGTACACGAGATCGGTTCATAAACGTTGTGTTATACAGTAAACTCATTACTTCCTCTCTCGTTCTTTGCTACATCATATCTGAAAATGTGTCCACGATGTAGTTGGTTCCCCTTATTACAAATAGTTTTTTATATTATCAATTCGGATAGGTGATATTATATATTAATATAATATTTATAGCATTGGCTTTTATCCTTATTTCATATCTTATCGTAACTTTGCGTGGGAATAGATAAGTAAATGATTTAAACTGATTATATACAGTGTGTGGTATATATCTGTTAATTGCAATTCATAGTTTGGGCATTTGATTCTATCTTATAAACATGAATTGAACAATTGTACCTTTTATTTACATTGACGTTTTGCATTTTTTCGAAGTCTCGTATGTATATTCATCATATATCAGTCACAAACATTGTTAAGTGAGTATTCTTAGATAAACGTGTCATCGTTAGAGTATTGAATACACACTATCAAGTGTGATAGTACTGTAGGATTTTAACTTTAGTATTATTATCCCTAAGTAACTATTACACATTTCATACACATTATACTCCTTGGTAGGTTGAATTAGCCTTATGATAAACAGCATATCCACTTATAAAATTATACCATTTAAATAATAGGTTTGGAACAATGTATTTCAAACCGTTTCAGTTTACAAACAATTAAAATTAAGTTTGGTTATATTTGATTATACAAGCTAGTCAAGCCTCCCTGAATAAATCAATATGTTCAACTAATGCTATTCTTGAAAGGAATGATATTAGAAATAAAGGCAATCATGTTTTTACGTACAGAAACAAAATTATCACCTTATGTATGTAATCCTTTCATCATCTCATTTGTAGCCATCTAACAGGAAGTCAGGTTTAAAAGGACCCTCTGATATAAACTAGGAATGCACATTGCAAGAACGGGTCATTGATATTTTCTTTCAGCATACAAATACAACTAAGCTACAAAAAGATAACTGATATTTTACCTCACCGTGTCACGGTAAAATCTCAAGCCATATGCCAGTTATAATCATTGCAAAATTAAAACCCGTAGATAACACTTCATCTTTAAAGTATGATGTACATGTATGATATAATTGTCATATAGTTGACTCATTTTATCCCTAAGTAATTTCTACATATATAAAACACACGTTACCGTTAATTGGGTCGATTAGGATTTAAATAAATATCATATTCTATTCTCAAACTAAAAAAACGTCCAACCAGACCATTTGAAATGGATCACCACTTTGCAGTATGCTTGGTCATATTTTTTATTTACACAGTTCGACATGCCTCAGTGGATAAACCAATGCATCCATTGACACTGTTCTTGAAATGTATGAAAACACAAATCATGGAAAATAGTGAAGGTAAATAAACAAAATTGTCACCGTAAGTATGTAATCCTTTCACCATTCAAATTTTGATGTCATCTAACAGGAAGTAAAGTTTTTGAACAAGCATATATAAAAGATATAAACGATATATGCATATTTAAGTGTAGGTCATCGATATTTGTAAACTTCCGGCACACAAATACATGCAAGATCAATAGAGACAACCGGTTTTTTACTTAACCGTGTCAGAATAAATAAAGCATATAATAAGCTTAACATGCGGCAATTGAATACACGGTCTAGGCTGTATACTTTAGTAGAAAAGTCGCACTATATAGATTCACATATAGCTGAGGGTATTCAGACGAGGAAGCTATATTTATCACATGGTGTCAAATATCTACATACCGTCAGCGGTGAATGGGATGGCAACTGTAGCACGAAAACTCAGACATATAAACGTGTCGCTTTGTCAGACCAACGGCTTTATTTTAGAGTTAAGATATCAGCTGCAACTTTTAACCTCCGATCAAATTTAACGCTCAGCTTTGGGGTTTGACTGTAAAACTAGGTCGTCTTTATGAAAATGGTACAGGTACATGCTATTCAGTAATTGAACTATTACCTTTATTTGCTAGCACTTATGAAATAACTAATAAACCATTCAACAAATTTCAACATATTAATAGGACAGCTATTGCTTTTAACCTAAAATTTGTTTATACTAAGGCGTGAAGTCGAAATACTTAAAGCGACTAAGCTTCAAATTTGGTTTAAAAAAATTCAGAAGTTTCAAAACATCTGCCAAAGTTTGCAAATATGAAAAACATGAATGCAATAAGTTTAAGGATGAAACGCTTTACATTTATTGTGCTGCTTTCAGATAAGTCAATTAAGCCACGATAAAACGTTTACATCGTGACTGAAGGGGTAAGTTTTAGAGGTACAACCACAAATTTTGAGTGGCACACTTTTTACTGACTATATTTCAACATTTGCAACAGTCTTCAGATATTAAATATCCTGGGTCATATCTTTGAGTGCTGTAGCTTTAAGTTTTGCGAATTGTATCAGGACCTGTTTTAGGTCCCAGCATAAAGGCGTAGTTTGTAAGCCATCGTGTTGTTGCGTTTACTGTGGAATAATTTGCACCTTTTAAGTAAATACCTTTTCAAAATAAAATTTCAGGAGCACAATTTACTTAAAACTTATTGTACATGAGAACAACAGTTGGATGATTTTACTGTGATTATTTCGCCCTATGTTTAAATGCCAAAGGTTCGTTGCAATGGAACTTTTGTAGGACAACAGTATGCTGAACGACCAAAACCAATTGGATGAAAAGAACTTCCTATAACCACATTGCAATTACCAGCCTTTTTAATGTTGTATATTTCAACAACATATAACTCTAATTAGGGTTGGGGACAAACAAATCATATGGCTGCTAAATCTCCAATGTACGACAAAGAACAAATAAATGAATCAGCGAAATAAGTTGGTTCATGTGCACTGGTTAACTTAAACTAATAAATACATGATGTGCAGACACAACGATTCGTATGACTATGTTACCATGCGACTCACACACAGGTAAATACACAAAATACGATGTACATCTTTGTTTGAAATTATAAGATTTAATTATTTATTCTGGCTTTTAGATAAATGAAATTATTCGCTAATCAAGCAATTCATTTACTCGGAAGCTTTTACTTCGCTTGATGTACTGCATGCACCAAATTTTACACAACACTGATACACCAAGGGCCTCTATATATTAGCGCATGCTTAGTGGACAAATATGCAATATATTAAAGTAACAACTTACGCAAGAGTGCCTTTTTATGTTTGAGAAACTTTATTGTTAAACAATAAACCAGTCAAACCTCTACAGTGCAGAAATAAACGACCAGTAATACCTAAATATGCTTCATAGAAGACGATACAATGGCGCATTATATACGGCATTTTTATCGCACGTTGTTCAAAAGACGTGGTTCATTAGATTAGCATGTGTGAAACTTAATGCATGTAAATTTACATGATCATTTAACAGTCTAGGAAAATCCTACAAACATATGTATGTAAAAGGGTATTTAGTAAATTGAAAATAGTCCTTTATATACAATAAAAGTTTGCCATTACAACTCGACCGATTGAATTGCTGACCAAGACTGAAGAATAACTTGCCATTTTGTAATGTGAAAGGTGGTCTAGATGTTAGACACAGACCTCAGGATCAAACGATCGAAGGGCCATAAGATCAGATTCTGCTCGGGCCGTCGGGGTTTTTTTTGGCTAAAAATTAATCTAACATGTGCCACACTTTAACCTGGTGTATAAATGGGAACTTGTGAAGGTGTTACGCAATGTGTCGTGGCTGCAACCTGTGTCATCTATTAAATGTGATATAATCAATTGATATAATCAATGTTATTTTTGTCCCGAACTGGATGGAAAAGGCAGATTGATCTATCTGATTATGGTTTGCATATTTTTCTTTGAAAACTTCAGTGTGTGTGTAATATTTATAAACATAAGTGGTATAGATCTACTTTAGATATATAGTAGGTTGATGATGTCAAGAAAATGTTATGAAATCATATAATTATAAATATACATCAGTTATTTACATACATTTAAACTATCATGCGTCTTGATATCGTACATCAGTGCTATATACTGGACAAGTAAAAGAACGAAAAAAGCTCTAAAAAGAGGTCTTTGTATCTGCTTCCCTCTTACTGGAATGTCCATTAGCCCTAGTTTGCAGAGAGTGAGGTAAATTAACTAATCAAATAAAACATCGAAAGTCAAGAGGCTTCATTATGGTTTTCGTTTGTACATGGAGAAACAAACTATAATTTTCTTGTTAATCTACATATGCTCAAAGCCTAATATTTTGACCCTTTATCGGTCTTTTTCAAAGGAATAATGAATAAACTAGTGTTGCATTATCCTTGATCTAAACCGCACAGCCATTTCAAACATTATCAACACATTATTTGAACGTTGTTTGTTATTTGTTAACTAACAACTTTAAAGCGTCCGCTTCCGGTGCGGGAGGCCGCGGGTTTAATCCCCGACCGGGTGAAACCATAGACTTGAAAAATTGGTAGATATGACTTTCCCTCTGTGGCGCTCAGGATTAATGGTCAGCATTACGACTGGTTTGTCGGTGTCAGGATAAAGTGACCGGCCAAGGTTCAATCCCCACGTGTATCAGTGCTAAACACTGGGCACGTTAAAGAACCATAGTTCTCTACAGAAGAGTTCTGTGTATCCGCTTCCCTCTTTCTGGGACGTCCATTAGCCCTATCTTGCATAAAGAGACGTAAATGAAACAAACAAATAAACAACTTTCAAAACAATGATATCACAATGACGTCGCCATTACGTCAACATCAAATCCGCATTATCATAATTTTGTGATTATAGACATTTCCCCTTTTGGAATATTTTCAAATATTTAAAGTTTCTTGTTAATGTTGTCAAGAATTTGACATCTATATATCTATGTTACATTTAAAATGGCGATAAAAATTTCTTCAGTCATCTTTACAAATATCTTTAAAAACAGTATATCAGCATCTAAGCACCAACATCTTAGCTCAGCCGGTAATTCAGCGGGGAAACTTCCATTTCAATCTTCAGACGAGTCAAATGAAATAATATCAAATTGTGAATTAAGGATTTCCCTCCTTGGCGATCGGGGTTTAGGGCAAGCATTGCGACTTGTACGCAGTGTCAGGATAAAGTGGGGTACAGAGAATATTACAGAAAGGTGCCTTGTTTCTGCTTCGTTTTCTCTTAGGAAGTGCCGATTAGCCCCATAATTTGCACAAGGTGATGTAAAACAAACACACAAAGCAACATAGAAGTAATACTAACAAGTAGACAATGTTTGTTAGTAAACACATCACTTATAAGTAATAGATGTAGCCAGAGTTTGATTTAAAAGTTTTAAATTAGTCGAAAACTGTTCTTCATTTTAATTTGTCTGGTATGGCTCTTTTCAGAATCTGAAGGTTTACAGCAGTGAACCGTTTATGATATTTTCGCCACCCATATGATTCTTTTAAACTCAGGTTTCTCTATTTTAGATCAGATTCATATATTCTCTCTGTGGTGAAGTCGTGCAATTCTGATGCTCTGCAAAGACAAGTGGTATATGATTATTTGCCAGAAAAAAGACTGTGCTACACAATGTTAACAATTTAACTAGAACACTTCTATAGATTTGTATTTTTACAGCACGTATACGACACAATTAGGTTTACAAAATTGAGTCACTGTCTGCATTGCCTGCTGTATTGTTACATTTGGAATACTTGACATAGGGCGTTTGAAAATATTCAGTTGTTTGAAAATGTCGAAATAACAAAAGATGCAAATTTTGGCAAATTTCCTTCAAGTATTCTTAATCTATCGCTAAAAATATATAATAAATGAAATAACCTTTTCAACATAAAGCATCATATAACTTCTTAAAACAACTTATTGTGTTTGAAAATGGATCCGTTAAGTCCTACAGTATATGAAAATATTCATTCGTAATGATGAACTTATGGTATAACTGTTGTTACTGTCTGATCAATAATATCGTGAATACCTTCAGGGCTGTTTCTAAGATCTGTATAATTATTTGTACTTTCTTCTGTGGCACCTAAAGTTTCATACTGGTTGATAGGTTCTTCTAAAATAGGGTAAAACAGAAAATATGTAATCATTGTAATGTATTGTCTTCAACAATGTAACGTCTCACAGGAATAAATTAACTATATTAAATATGTTCAAACAATATACATACGCACATAACCGGATGAGTGTTACTAGACAGTGCATTGTCTATGTGCTATTTTCCCTTTAGCTCCACCCATATACTTATAGGGAAAATTACAAACAAAATAATCGACGCAAACTATGAGTGTCAACCTATAATTGATATGTATATTGAACCATTACAGTCTATACCAACACTCATAAACATCATGGAAACATGTTTAGTCTTACCATATGTTCCATCTGCAAGCCGATCAGACATTTCTATATCTGACGGAGGATGGGTATCTTGTACTTTGTAATTATCTACAGTGGGCGGACTCTTTCCATTACACTTAACTGAAACAGCAAATAAGAAAGATGATAATTGTTTGGTCGAACGAAGCCCGTCTGTTTCCATGAAACCATAGTTAAAGACTACCAGTTTCATTGTTAGTCAAAATAATAAAAGTTTAATTATATATATTCCACAGAACAAATAAAACAATACATACATTTAGCATCGAACTCACCAATTTTTCTCCCGCTGATTTTGAGAATAGCAGCTGAACCAGCCAATGTAAGAAGTATTCCACCGAATAATCCTCCTAACACTGATCCAACAATAATCCCATACTGAAAGTTTGTGCTATCTGAAGCTAAATTAATCAAGTATTGAAGAAAAGACATATATCCATTCATTGGCATGTATTCCAGTTTATAAAATCTGATACATCATATTCATCAAGTGTTGTTATGCTTATTAAAACATGGACAACCGGCAAAATTGATTTGCTGTTTATTGGAATACTTTATCATATAATTGACTAAACGAAAGCGTTTGTTATAATTATTATATGAATGTTCACATACTATATGACTAAATTATGTATGTTAGTTCTAAAATATCTGCATGTTTCTCACTCCATTTAAATAGGATAATTATCTTAAACTTAAACGTGTATTTAATGGCTTCTTTTTAAATGTCATCAGACCTATTGGTACTCTTATCCCGCATTTCTACATTTCACACGAACTTCCTTAAACAATACTTTAAACATTAATCGCTGATTTCGGAATGTGTTTCACCATTTACTGTAAAAGCATATTATAAGACAGGTTTAAGTGAACATAATTACCGAGTTTTCGATTGCAAAATATAAAAATATTGAGCTTACCCTTTGAACTAACAAATATTGGCAGTATCGCTTGTCCAATATCGTTTGTGATGACTATGTCATAGTGTCCGTAGTCAGTCTCTTTTAAAATGGGTAAACTGACCATGGCGAACTTACCATCTGTTTGAAGCTTAGTGTCAAATACCTTTAATTGCACAACTGTAGATTTTATATTGGTATCGCCAACCTCATAGCGCGTGTTGTTAACTTTTCTGTAGCAATTAACCTTGGTCTCATCACTGTTAGAATAAAAGTTCACACTTACAACAGCGGTTTTTCCAATTCCCGTCTCAACCGAATAGACAGGTTCCTGATTTTTATAATCATCTTCACTGGGGAATATTATTACTGGAAAAGCTGAAATATTAAATATATATTGCGTTAAAGTTCTTTTAAAGTATAGTTGTATATTTGCTCTCGTTTCATCACAAAATAAAATTAGTTAGGATGAAGAATACGGGTTGCAGTGAATTTTTTGCTGAAAAGTTAGTTCTCCTTATTTTGATAAATCTTATATGTTTAATATTTTCCGACACTATCAGCATCTGCGGCACAATTGGCTCAGTAGCAAAAATGTACTAGTTTAGATTGATCAGGTATATGTATGATGTTTGTCATATCATTCTTCATCGTTACTGCAAATGAACACCGGGCTATTTGTTATATTCTGGGCAATCACTCTTGTATTTATATTTTTGTCAAATATATTAATGTTTGAACGGTCAAATGAGACTAACAGTTATAAAGTACTCAATATGTATAATCTGTGATAATAGCTTTAAGCATGCCATAAGCGGATTGAAAAATGATAATTTCTTTATTTAAAGAGAGTGTTCCTTTCTTACTTTACATGTTGTAATCACAGTGACTTACATTTGACAACCACTCTACCAGAACCCTGACGATATCCTCCTATACCGTTTGTGACATTACAAGTATAAAACCCGGAATGCTCGTATGTCAGTTTTGTCAAGGTCAGTACAGGTGTACTAGGTAGGCGAGACACGACTTGCCAATCAAATGTGTGTATCCATTCTGCGTAAATGTACTGGTTTGGCACACCGAACGCATCGCAAACAACAGTGACGTGTGTACTATTTACGGTCGTGTTTGTTGAAGTGACTTTTATATTTGGTGGATCTAACAAATAATAAAAACGAACCTAGATTAAAAAAATAATTGTTATTGCAATATTATTGTCGATGACATTTGAAATACATGTTGATATTTAAATTGATATGACGATATGACTTTGTTATTTTCAGTTATCTGACAATCAGTAGGTTTAACTAAGGCATTATTGAATGTTTATCATTAGAAGGATGTATTTGTACGGCATACTTTGAGGTAGCGGTGTTAGAGTACTGTACTGCATTTTCTAGTTACAAGTTACATTTCCAAGAAATATCTCAACAATACAGACAAACAAGAAATCTTACACTGAACGTTGAGTAGACGTGTCATTTGTACAGGAGATGTAAGGGCCGGGTGAGTAGCAATACATTGTACAGTTTGATTGTTGTCCGCCGCAGTGACCGATCTCTGTAGTATCGATACACATGTAAATGTTTGTGTAGACATATCCTCAGTTGCCATGACATGTGGTGTATACGTCTGGTCTTTGTATGTCCATGAAATGGATGCTGCAGGTCTACTTCCGTTTGTTCTACATTCAACACTGACAGTTCCTCCTGAGGTTACATTGGCTTGTTGTACAATTGTAGGATGACTGGGTTTTACTGTCAATGTGTTATATATATTTAGATTGTTACAAAGCTTAACAATACAACAGGTGAATTAAAATACAGTGTGTTAACAGTTTAATGTCATTTTCTAATTCAATTAAGAAATAAGCAATAACTGAAAGAGTTTTTAGGTTTACAAGTATCGTGCCTCATCAAAAATTCTAACCTTTTCGAAAGTGTTAAACTCCATAAAAATACTACAGGTTATGCAGTTGTTATAAAACATATCTTTAGTAGAATAGTTACGTTTGATATAATCGCAAAATCAAAAGCAGAAAAATCTCAACAATAAGGAATCAATTAGCGCGTTCGCCAGTTTTATTTGATAAAAGTCTTAATTTCTTTAGGATAGCACAATAAAACTAAGAGGACTTAAAAATAAAGCGATCAAACAACCGAAAGTCACCTAATGAAAACACTTCACTTCAATTAAATATGCATATAGATTAAGACCGATGAATATCATCAGTTAATTTAACACTATACTTTGAAATGGCCCGGGACCTTAAAATGCATTGGTAAATTTGCCAAATAGTTTCAAAATCCAAGTATGTCTGTATAGGCTAAGAACCAGAAACGACCTTCAAATCGACACGTTTGTGGCCTTTTATTCAGTTAAACGAGTGATTTAGTTTAGTAAAGAAATGATTCCTAATTCTTTACTGGCATATGACTTTAAAAATAAATATGATTGATTGCCTACATTTAAAACAACAGGCGTAACCTAATTATGCGTGTGTAAGTAAGTAAATATATGATTAACCATAAATATTTTCTTCATCTTTTAGAAAGTGATTCATATTGCAATAATTTCCTGTTCCACTGTTGCTCACAATTACAATGCTTTAATATAAGACATATAATGTCCTAGTCATTAATCAAATTTCAGCTTTTTTATCACACGCGTTTTAATTGTGTCATTGGTCTAAATTTGCAGCATATAAATCTACGGTACACTGTCGAATCAAATCAATATTCAGAACGTCATAATAACGTCACATAGTCTAATAAGTGAAATGTCATCAAAGGACCGAGAGCGTTACAAAACACATTTTATTAGATAGCATTAGAATAGGGATAACCACACCGTACTTAAAGATTTGCGGACTTATATCGGTGGTTTATATGTCGCAATTTTAGTTTTACATGCGACGCGTTAGTAACGTCATCCAGCTATCATTAAATGATGGTCAGTAATAAGCCTCGTTTGAATGAGTAAATATGGCTACGTGGCGGTATTGTAGTCTTCTTTTCAACATTTATAAGTTGTTTTAATCTATAATTCTTTTCATATCTTTTTGTTTATTAATATTGATTTGCATTACAAGGAAATTAATATAGCTACTTAATTCGTTTTTGATTGCTACGATGTTGTTTAATTCTATCAAAAATGAATAGCTGTAATCAGCGATAATGTCGTCTGCATAGTTTTGAAAAATGCATGGTGTTCATCCAAATGTTTGTAAAATTAGAACTTAATTGTCAGACAGTGTGAAACCCTGATCAGGCCTCACGCTCAGGATCAAAACTGTTTGCATAGGCCATCAAATGTCTTCAAAACGGTTTGTAGTGATAGGGGGTTTAACGGACAAAATTGTAAACTTAAAATTGACTGTATAACAATCGATTGTCATACACACATTTTCCAAATTTCATAATTTGCACAAAGGACGTTCAGACAAGATAAAGATATAACAGTCAGTCCAGGTCACAACGAATTTGCTATTCTCGTTAGCAAAATATAGATTCTAACCCTAACCCTAAACGCACAGGTTTAAAATATTGTCATCAAGATCCGACTTTTTTAAACGTAATTCCTACAGACACTGGAATCTGAATTAAATAGTAACAATGAATACCGCTAACGTTTAGTTTTAGTTAGTTTTATTAATATACATTATAGCTCGTCTCCAAAGACTACCAGAACTTTATAGGGGAGGGCTATATAAGTAAATACATGCCTGAAAAGTATAATAAAGCAATCATATTCTGAGAGGAATTTAACATGAAATAAACTAAGTTAAACAAAACAAATCAACTTAAACGTAGTTAGTTAAAACAAATTACCCCGTTGAAATATCATATCGCATATTAGCGAAGTGCATAATAGCTTTTGAAAATAACATCCGTAGTATGTGGAATTTATTATCTTGTAATTTCAAAGTGATCTGTTTTTAGTGCGAAACTACATGAAAAGTTTCACTCCATCTAAACCCGTGTTTTCAATACAATGGTAGAAATGTAACTTACGATAAATATAAAGGTTGACGCTTTTTTCCTGTGAGCCCTGGGAGTCAACAGGTAGTGGATAGTAAGAACGACACACCAATTGTTGTCTGTCATCTTGTCTTCTCGGTATGAATGTGTAAGACAGGGTCACGGTGTGCGTATTACCCTCTTGTGTTCCTGTATTGGTTCTGTTTAGTTCCTGACCAGTAATACTCCCATAATACCAGACAACGTCAGGTGCTGGGTATCCACCACGTGATATACACGTGACTGTCAGAGGTTGTCCTTCGGTGGCCCGTATTCCACTGTTATCTACTTGTACTGTTGTGGCTACTTCAGGTTTGCTAGATAGAGCTGATAATGAAATAAGCGTATGGTCTCCCGAAAACAAAACATAAGTAGACACGTGTATCTTATAATTATGTATCCAGGGATTGAAAATTAGATCATTAAGCCAGGATTTTTAACATTGTTATTTTTAGATTTAAGAGATGCACGGAAAATGGAATATAAAGTTCAGTTGCGCTCGTCTAAAGTGAATCAGCCTGTCGGTCGAGCAGGTTGGCGGGCGGGCGCTCTGCCTGTCTGTCCGTATAATGGCCTCATGCCAAATTTTATGTTATTAGTTGGGCACTACTAGAGTTTTATCGATGTTAAGTTTAAAAAATATCAAGACAGGTAACATAATCGTTTAGCAGAATTGAAGGCTGTCGTCTCCTTTCTTTTTTCTGTTATGTAAACCTAAGTAAGATAAAACGTATCAATTTCAAACTCCTCATCAACGGCAAAGGTATCCCTGAATTATATACTGTGCAAGTATAATATTACATTTTATCCTACAGTGAAATTATTAACATTAAGGAGTTTAAAACCCCTTGCATTTTGGTCAAAGTTTTACAGGGCACTTAAGAACCATATACCCTAGGTAATACATTTTATCAGTGTGAGCACTCATGCCAATTATTCTTTTACTGTGAGCGTATACAGCATCTAATACTGCTGATTAACAGAGATCGTCAGCTGGGCACTGTCCATCAACAAGTGTTTTCATTCCTTTAAGTCCAGACCACTCTCCCGACGGTGTTACAGTAATGATGGTGATCAGCCACTACGCCTCTGTGAATGGCTTTCAGCTCTCCTGTTCTCTCTTGTACCATAGCCAGCTGGATACTTTTCTGCTGCACTTCCGAGCACTCGTACTGCGATTCTTCTCTCTTTTCCTACAATACCTAATGCTGCTAGCATGGTGCAAACATGCTGTGCAGAGAAACTCCTGCACTTTATTTCAACAGATATATCCATGTTTGCCAGCCCCGTTCTCTACACATTTGCATCTAGCTGTACATGAAGAATTTATACTAGTTTTTGGGATTAGTTCTGTCCCCAGCGTCGTATCTGGGTGAATCTGAACTCTGTTAAAGTCAGTCATCTGAGTGCTGATAGGCACTCTTTTTTACCCTCTGAAGATCAACACAATTCTAAAAGTTAACGCAGATCAAAATTATTAGGCTAGGCGTTTTTCTGGTGTGGCTACAAAATGACCTTCCAGAGTTATGTCCCTTTGAACATGGGCAATATTATGGTGTCATGAGTAAATTGAGGCTCAAACTTCTATTATAGTCCTCCATGCGTTATAACGAAACTTGATATACATAACCAACACTAATAGTAGATGTGAAAGACGTATATGGTTGGTGTGATTACCTTAAGATGTTGAAGAGTTATGTCCCTTTGAGCTTATGCATTTCTAATACGTTTGTGTTATGTTATACTGCAAATTAAACTCTCTTACATGATTTGTTCAATATCAAAACGGTGTAGATGAGCTATTTGTTAATTTTGACTGTTGTATATCATAACATTTTACCATGGGATTTAGACGGATCGCGAATTACAACAGTATCCCACGAAAGCACACGATGACATGGTGAATGTGTAATGACAAATATATACAGAGAATGAAACAATTAATAAAATAAACCCTGGCCGACATATCAACATCGTTAAACTTAATGCCTGCCCAGAAAAATATTTACTTAACTTACTTTGTTTGTTGTAGTGGTAAGTGTTTGGTAAATTTTTGCATCTTTGGTTTTCGTTAAATTTTATGTATATGATCAACACCTTCTCGTTTTTGTTTGTAATTGTACAGGCAATGGTTCATTCATTATTTTCACTTAAGGACGGATATTCAAGAACAACATGTGCTTGGTGTTCCAGTAGTCTGAGATTTGTCTCTTTTTTATTATATACATTTTGTTCAGGTTAAATGAAATTGTATTTGCTTTGTATTTATTGAAAGTCGTACTGAAACATTATAACATTCCATCATCCATATCGGATTTAGTAATCAGACTTTCCTTGCCAATCAGACAATTGTCATGCTTGAATAAACCCTTACTGCAGAAATGGTGTCCAGGGTTTTTATAATTTATT
>JAULCC010012902.1:0-15802 GCA_032358795.1 Nuttallia obscurata | reverse complement strand
AAATATAAAAGATATATTTATAAAATGATGTTATATGATTTAAAACTATATCCTACAAAAAAGACGTGGACTAGTCTACATCATTTAAAACGGTTCTCGAAAACCTAGGTGTTTACTATGTTATGGTAAACCAAGGTGTTGCAAATATGGATATGTTTCTATCTGTCTTTAAACAGAAACTTAGGAATAATAATTTGCAGTTTTTGAATAGCGATTTAGATAATTATTCCAGAGCTAGAACATATAGATATATTTGTAATTTTATATATCAACCGTATTTATCATTTATCAAAATTGAAAAGTACAGAATAGCTCTTATTCGTTTTCGCGTCTGATAATGAAAAAAGAAGCTATTTTTTGTTATAAAAGTTTTTGAAATGCGTGACAATCAATATATTCCAATATTTTTAAAATCAATATGCATATGTTGCATGTAAATACGTCCTTCTCTTAACTTCAATCAATCGGCGCTATATGACCTTTTAAGTGTCGCGGTGCCGTTAAACCCAACTCAATCAATCAATAACTGTTCAATCAAAAGGAAGTGATTTAAATATATATTTTGAAGTGTGATCGTAGTGATTTTTCCCCATGGGGAATGCATGTTATCATATTTTGGCCGTCATTGAGGACTATATATGTAAAATGTTTGTCATTCATATGTGGTATGTTGGACTTAATGCCATATTTCTGATTAAAATCTATATAATATTTGAAATTTTATTCAATTTTATTAAAAGCTATCCCCACATGTTAAGTAGCGCAATTGCTTAGATAGGGGTTTACAATGTTTATTATTTGTAATGCATGTACGTTTTAAACATAGTAAATAGATGTTTACAATTCTTTAGAAAGTTTTCACTCTGGAATGAGAAACTTTTTTTAAAAAACTTGACCAGTACTAATTTGCAAAAATAAAAATATCTGATATCAAGTTATAATTGGCGATTTACCATAATTTGACCTAAAAGCAAAACTAGTAATAGGAAAAATCTGTAAAACATGATCAAGAAATGTTTTGCAATTTCTTTAACCTGCTTTAAATATTTATATAAATAAATCATTAAATACTATACAGATATGTAATTGCAGAGCATCCATATTATGTATTATTATGTATTTATTTGAATTTGAACCTAACTGTCACTTCAAGCAATACTTGTCACACTTTTGGTTTTTATCATTTAACTGATATTGATTTATAAAATGTCTTCATATCACTCGTGTTTTGATTAAATACTATTCACTGGTTTTGTCCATTGTATAAAATGAGTCTCTGCATCTGGATGGTACAAGTCGGAATCGTGGTAGTATCAGATCATTGTCCTCTCGCTCCATGTCAGGTTTATTTGGTTGGTTCCCAGTGTTACCGTCACACTTCCCTCACAAGTCATCGTTTGCTAAAAAAAATGTAAAAAAACAGTTATTTATTCTAGGAATGAAAAACAAAAATAAAAAAAATGTATTGGTGTTATGTTCTGTTTGGCTTAAGAAGGAAGTACAAGTTAATACAGTTGGAATGCATTTACTGCCCATCGAGTCTCGATGTTTTTCTTTTATACCGCAATATGGATATCTGTTAATATTCCAGATTTGTAGTGAATTAAAAATATAAATAACCACATCGTCCTCACTGTTAGGCGGTAATAATGTCATAAATTATAGTATGTCAGAGGTACAGATCCAAATCTACAGGATTTGCAGGTTTGCAAAATAGACAAAATCACACATTTCCATCCAGGCCTGCCAACATACACTGTACATGTGTGTATTCAGTTAATGCTTATTAGATAACAGGCAGTGACTTGGCGGACAGCCGCAGCAATCACATTTAATTAAATAATGTCCCTGAACTTAATTAAGGTAGATTGAAACCTGTTATGACGAGTTGAGACTTTTGATTCACTATATTAGTCTATTCACTTTCACTTCAGTCTCTACGAGACGCTACTTTGAAAAAGTTCATTCCCAAAGCAACAGATAATAAAACATAATCAAAGTTATTGTTTCAAATATGTCATCAAGTATGATTTTATATATCAAACTATCATTATTTGAAACGAATGGTTTCATATATTATTAAATTCATCGGAATGCGACATATTTTATGTTGAATATATTAATGTAACTAGATTAAATAATGAACTCATTCGAGCGTTTCCGTGGAGTACGGAATATACCGACTTATAACGATATTAGTTGAAAAGTAACGAGTTAATGATGGCGGCTTATCTTATCTGTTTATGGTAAATGTAAATGGGCATTTAACCCTAAAAGCTGGACACTAAAATCCCAAGCATGGGTAACAATAAAAACAATGAGTGCTACATACAAGTATATACGGTAGCATACAGTTATTATATTTTGCGTAACATACATGTAGAAACTGAGATGTACGGAGAAGATGGGTGGTAGGGGAGATTAGGGTTTCGATAGATTTCCTGTGTCGGTCATGGTTGGAAGCATACACATCTCTTTACAGAGTAACATAATATAAACGGTAAAACTACAGACGGCATAAATGTATCTTCTCTTTGTGGAAAATTCTCTTTGTTGCCGTCCAAAGTTTGGCAGAAGCTGAACCATTCAGCTCTGGTGACCATTGCATCAACATGTTACTCTGGATAGGTTTTCTTTCTTTCCCTTAGACCAACTTTACAAGAGAAACAATAACAGGTTCAAAAATGCGCATTTAGATGCCTTTTATATGAGATTGTGGTTATACAGACTGATTTAACAGAAACTCGTCAACTGTGTTACCCGGGCTTTCAACTCAGCAACTCAAAAAGAAATGTCTTAACATAATGTACTACTGGACATGTGTGTTAAATGCTCTATTAAAGCACAAATACTATCTGTATTCTTGCGAACAATACCAGAGTATGTGACTGATGCATATGACAGAAGCTCGATCTCTCTACAATTTTTGGTCTAACAAGTACTATATTGTTAGACCAGTATATCATATATATATAAGAGAGTTCCTATGCCTCAGATACATGTAGATGACCGCGATATCAACTTTTTTCAAGCACATTATAATGTTAGTTTCGATATTGACAGGAACTATTAAATTATATTCCTTATTTAGAACTAAAGACCTGGTGCGGTATATCGTTAATATCTTGTATCCTGTCACCTACTTCTATATATATGTATATATACAATGTAAGGAACAGTTTTCCCGTCAGCAGCAGCAACAATTCATCTATTTGTATTTCCAGATTTGATTCCATAATGTCATAAAACCCCTGGCTGAATATTATATTTATTGAACCGCTGTCAACAGGAGCTGTTGAGCTTACTCCATTTTATAAGACGACTGCTTTATTTTAATGTTTACCAAATCTTTTAAATAAAGCAGCCTCTATTTGGGTCCCTAGTATGTATGTCTGTTATTTGATCCTCAATACATATATCAAGACTTCGTGAATGTTGTATTGTTTTGTCTTTTCATTCTGAATCCCATGAGTACTGTCGCTAAACTGTTTTTTTTTCTATATGGTGTAGGTCCTCGATATTCTCTTATAGATAATTGTGCCAGAGTTGGTTTGAATTTTGTGTTTATGCTATGGGCTTGCCATATCTGCACTACGCTTCGTATCTTAACTTCGTCCACTTTCTTGTCTTACTTTCTATCGTTTTAAGCAAGTTCTTCAGTAAATCAGCCCTTTCATTCGATATATGAAGTGCTGCATATTGTTTTGTTTCTGAACTCTTCTTGTCACCTGCTTGGCGCTGTACTTCAATTTTATATTTTTGCCCTGATTCCGTGACGTAGCTGCTCATAACTCATGCTTGTGTCAAAGTGTATTCGCGTTGTACCCTTTAAATCTTCATGAACAAGGTCTCTCTAAAACGTTTTCTGTAACATCACTTTTCTTCTTTTCAGATGGAATGGAATATTTATTTGATGCTTGCAATACCATTTTGTTCTAAACGTTAACCCAATTCAACAATAATTTCTTTTTTTGTGCAGCCATGAAGAAATGCGCTAGAATAGCATCTTAATTCATCTCTAATTTCAATATTATCTCTTTGACTGTTACTGAGGTATCGATATGTAACATTAAAGTTGCTCGGTATATGTCTTGCTGATATACTGGGTCTGCATAATAATTCATTACTCTTTCAACTTCTAGTTTCAATACTTCATCTGATAATTCATTTAGTTCTCGGTCTATGCTCTGAGAAAAGACCACTTTTATTTACTGGTAACGTTACGCACTACGTTTTTCTGACTACTTGTAAATATGCCTACACAACTGATTGTTTGGGAGATGGGCGGTCTGAGAAAAGCATTCACTGGCCTGTCGCGAAGTAATCCAGCTCACAAACGGTTGCTCTACCTCGGTATTTCATTCTTAATTTTCGGGTTGTCTCCTTTCTCATTCCTCGTCTTTGAGTGTTACTTTGTTTATGAAAAATATGAATGTGTCAACAAATTATTGCAAGAAATAGACTAAAAAATAGATGTGACATTATCTATAGGTTTTGATATATTTATCTAAATATTACCAAGACGCACGCTCATGGAAGACTGTGTAACAATTATTGGCAGTTGCATAGAACCAGTTTCGTCCCATGGGACTTAGCAAAAATGTTGATAGTGACTTTTCGAATCTATGTAAACGAGGGGTAATGCATTATATCAAAATTTGCCTTGCCGCAAACAGTGTTGTTTCCCCTATTACGGAACGGCCGATATGTAGAAACTATTCAGAACAAACCATTCCTGAACCTCAGTAAAGCCGACTAGGAATCACTGCGGTACAATTGTATATTGTCAGAACTAAAAGTATGTGTTTCGTCTAAACGGATTATTATTTCTATATTAATATGGTACATACAATGTACATACCGAAAAAAAAATGTTGTGATTACATTCGTAGAAACTGATATAGGTTAAGAGCTGTCTAACTGATAACACATGACTTTCAATAGTAATTAATCCAAACAATTGTACGAAACATACGATAAAGCAAGTAACAGAAAACTGTTGTCATTATGCAGCAATGTGGAGATCGTTTTTCTTAAATTTTGACTCTATTTCTTCTTAAAAAGTTGTACCAATGAGGTAGCTGAAATGTTAAACACTGCAGTTTAAAAAGGATGCGGGAAGAGAATCATAAAACATTAATACAATTCGCTAGAGGGGGTCACTTTTTTTCAGCTGTCTGATTTCCGCAAAAAAGCATTGTTTGTGTTTTGATGCTCACATCATTCCGGCAATACTGAATATATGTTTTACCTAGCACGTCTGTTGCATCAAAATAAGGTCGATCACCAAAACAAGGTTAAAACTTTATGGTTCTATCAATTGACACCTGTGGTCTTCGTCCACGATGAATAACTGAATTATTTGCCATTTAACCTTGACTGCGTTGATGTGACATAAAACGCTAAATAGATATCAAAACGAAGAACAAGTCATACTTTCATTTACCTACAGCACAGCATATCTTACGACACCTTAATGCCGTTGAACCTATGATTTCTGTATTCTTTCAATGTTTATTTTACCTAGCCATTGTATTTCAAAATATCTTAAACACTATTCGTTAATTCAAGTTAGATCTCATGTTTAAAGAATAGTCAAACATGAATTGTTTGTAAAAAGACTGTGAATTGTTGTATATGATAGCGACTTTAAATAAAATGTTGTATATTGGAGGTTAAGTAAGAGTTCGGACTTTATGATAAAAATAAATTGGGTAAATTTGTCCTTTCATTACCGTCAAGTATTGTAATAGATCAGTGTGTGCACTAGGCTGTATTGTTTAAACTATTGTCGACCGATAAAGAACAGTGAAAGGAAAATGCTTGCGATAATTTAGAAGAGAAAAGCGGCAATGCATACGTGTCAATTATAATGCCTTCTTCAAGTGTTAAAATTTATTCCTAAGGCCCAAATGCTGATAGATTTCGCTTCAAATTACTGTCTAATGAAATCTGTGTTAGTTCGACAACTCGTTTGTAAAAGTTGAAGATTTCCATTATCCTTTCTCGTTTTGTCGCAACTTGCACATGCCAATCAATGAAGACTTACTCAAATAATGATAGAAATTTCCCAAACGCGCGTTCAATAACCATGGATATACCAAGACACTGGAAGTGAGAATCACCAATAATAGTAAAACACGTTTCAAATTTTAGATTGATAAGCCAATTTGATATTGCATTTTAATTCTCATGGGACAAACAAAATAAAATTAGATATTGCAATGCTTTCTCGAAGGATAACTTGTAACAATTAAACAATTCATCCAAAAAGAAAACAGAGAACGTTGTTAAATCATTTTCTGCAATTATGAAATAACTAATTCTAAAATTTCGCCGTTTAATTAGATCATTATCTCTTGAATGTGACGTGTATTCTATGTTGTAAATGAAAAATTACAACAACAAAAATATGGCTTTTTGATTCACTTTTGAAAAGAAATCTACTGTAACACAATTATTTACTTATGACTCAGATATTAATTTAATTCGTTCATTATTTTATTACTCAATTATCATTCGTTATACACTGAAAAGTGTTGACAATAATATCAATTGTAATAGAATTATAATTCAATGTTTCAAGTATAGATTAAAATTCATTTTTATGACTCAAGTGCTGATTGTTTTACACGATTTTACATTAATATTTTACTTAGAAACCAATCGCAGAACAAGTATACTTGTATGGCTCAAAACCAAATGGTAATACATTTATTAGTTTTTAATTAAATATTAATGGAAATACGCTTATTATTTTGTGACTCAATGTCAATGCAAATGCAAATATTATTCTATGATTCAGATATCAATGGAAATCAAATTGTTATTCTAAGATTTAAATATCTATGAAAATACAATTATTTTGTTTTGACACACATGCCAATAAAAACATCTTTTTTGTTTAATTCAAAGGGAAACGCGGGTATATCATACACCGCTCTGCGGATATACAACAGTCAAAACCAGTAATAAAAATAGCAGACGAATTATCTTACCAAATTTGTACATGAGTTAATTTTTCATTAGAAATTTCCGATTTTAATTGCTTTGCAGTCGTTCACTTGTCATGCTCAACCTAACTTGCAATTTTGAAGACCGTAGCCTAACTTGCAATGTTGAAGACCGTAGCCTAACTGGCAATATTGAAGACCGTAGGTATAAGCGTTAAGTACATGTAGTTGTAAATCGTACAAGCTAGGACATTAGCATATACATGTACATGTAAGCTACATCTTATTTTTTTCTGCATTCGAATGCATGCAACATATGTCATTGATCATATTTTCTAGAGCCTGTTTACAAAATGTAAGTACTGTAACCCCACTTTTTATTATTTTACTATGAAGACTATAGACATTTAATTACTACTTCAGCAAAATGTAATGCATTTCTTATGTCAAATTCAATTGGGCGAGCATCCCTTTAAATAATTTTTATTATTTTAATATTCAAATGTCTATGAAAATGCAATTAGTAATATTGAAGCAAATGTTTATGGTACTACAGATATTATTACATCATTAAAATACTAATGCAGTTACAATTATCATTTTATGATTGAAAGGTCAATAAATACACCTATCTTTTTTGTTCAAATTTTATTTGATTACAGTTAGTATTTTATGAATCAAATACTAATGGACATACACGTATCATTTAAGGATTTTAGTGAACTTATCATTTTGCTTCAAATGTTAATGGGATTACAACTACAATTGGCATTTGTTAATACAATACAAAACAATACAATAGAAGTTTATTCGCAATATAAGGCCTCCCGCCCTGAATACAAATAGCGTTACATCAATCATCGGTGACATGTTGTAGAGTACTATAAATAATGGATAAAACTGTAACAATGTTTTGCGATTAAATCGACTAGATTGTAATACAAATATATACACGTACATACAATTATATATGACAGTCAATAATCAATAGCTGGATACTGTATATGTATACATATACATATATGACTGTCAAGAACTATTGCTGGAAATATAGAATGAACAGATATTTGGATTTTGTTTACAATATAAGCTCGCACGCTTTAAAGGCGTTGACAATATATGTTTACTAAAGAGTATAACAAGCATTAATTAATCTAATGTTACATGGTGTAATGTATATAGATGATGAAAAAATCTCTGAACAATGATTTGAAGTTCAAATCTACCACATTGTAAGACTCAAATAAATAACACTATCATAGAATCAGTTGCTTAAAATAAATCATTAACTGGCATTTTGATATGTTTTAACTACTAAGTCACAACATCTCTATCACTTTAGAGGCGTTAACAATATACTTTGATAAGGAGTACAAACTTTCGCGCCTTGTATCTATCATTATGGGGATAAATAGTCTTTCACTAGGTATATGTCTTAACCATCCTTGAGTAAAGTGCTTCTGTCTTACGCTATTGAAATTTGGACAGACAAGTAAAAAATGCATTTTATTTTCACCTGTATAAATGCCATGACTGATGCATAATGGACAGAATCGATAGTATCTATCTATATTTAAGTGACGTCCTTTTTCAATCATAATACTGTGGCTGGAACAGCGGAAGTTGGATATGGCTCTCATGTGAATATACTGTAATGGCATTGTTAAAAAGTACTCTGGATTAAGAACACGTTTATAAAGTTTATACGATGTCTTTGAGTGAGGTTTTTATATCAGATATAATTCCTTGTACACTAAAGTCTCTAAGTCTCTCTGTAAAAATTCTCATAAACAGACCGGCGTCACCGATTTTATCTGCGATCCGTGCGTAGCCAAATCCGAACTGAAATTGGAGTCGTTTAACGTGGGTGGCCCATGTTGTTCGACCATTTCCGTGCAAACCTCGCAGCATAACATAACATTGTTTAGGCTATCTCTCTGGTGACATAGAAATTATTTTTTGCCAGTATTTAATACATCGGGGCATATAGTTTACCGACAAGGGATACCTTCCTCATTCACTTAGTGCTACAAAATTAGCCACGTTTTGTATTAGGCCAGCAACCCTCTTGCAAAAACGTATGTGTACTTTTTTCGATTTGATCACAAGGTTGATAGCCCCACATCTCCGCTGAGTACAAAAGAATTGGTTTCACAAGTGAGGCGAATGATTTAAATGTGACATAATGGTTAAAGTAACCGAAATACTTTTGGTAGTGAAATATCATATTAAATGCCTTAGTGGCCTGTAACGACAAGGTTTCTTTTGGTTTACTCCAAGAAAGTTTTGGTGTGAAGAATTGCGTCTAGGTACTTGTAAGTTAAGACAACTTCTATGACTTGACTTTTATAATACCACTTTTCGTAGCGTCTGAGCGGTCCTCCATTTATAAAGACTATTATATTGGATGTTTCTATATTTAATTTCATCCCAGTCTCGTCACAATATCCATTTATTCGATTAATTTGGCTTTGGGGGTTAACTGTTGTCTCTGCACAACTAGCTACGTCGTCTGCAAACATTAGAGCACATATTTCTCCAATATCTTATTTTACAAAAATTCCACTACTATAGTTTGATTTCATGTATGCATTTAGATTATTGATGAACAGAGAAAATATTATCGTGGAACTTACACAACCTTGCTTAGTGCCCTTTTCACATTTAAAGTTGTCTGTGAGGTATTCATTCAGTTTGTCATTGGACTTTAATTGATCATACACTACTTGGAACACTTTTATGAATTTGCTGTTCTGGTCCCCCTACATCTAACAAGACTGTTCCACAACTGCAAATGAGAGCAATTATCAAATTCCTTTAGGAAATCAATATATCGCTTATATAATCGCATTGAACAGAGAGTTTAAATATGGTAGGGTCTTGTCTTATGTATATTTATACATTTCTATGCACGAGTTTCGAAAAGAACTAATGCTCGTAATGATTTCCTCTTCGGTAACTTCCGCATCTAGCGAATCGCAATTTCTCCCATTTTGTATATCTTCAAGCACATTAGTTACAGGAGGGGTTTCGTCAGGTGATTTTGAAAACAATTATTCAAAATAGCTATACCATTCGCCGCTTATAATATTGTCGGGTGTTTTAACGGGTTTTGATCTTTTAGAGTTTTTAATGCGTTTCCAAAATTAATTTGGGTCGTTTCTATTTTCAATAAGATAGTTGCGTCGCTTCATTTCTAATGATAAACGCGTTTGCACGGCACCTGTTCTTAAATATATATGTTTTAGTCAATGTAAACTTGACGATCAACCATGGAATTTCTGTTCCTAAATATCCGCAAGCTCGAGAATTTAGTGTAAATGACCTTCTCACAATCTTTGTCCCACCACTCAGGCTGTCAAATGTCCGTTTTATAAAGATGTTTTCGCGTTTTGTTTAAACACTGTCCTGCTGTTTGAAACAATTACTAAAAAATACTCTGTTAAAGTTTTCACAGATCTCGCAAAATGATAAATAAAATGTAGTTCTCTTTGATTCGCACCATTTGTAACAGCTATAAGCAAGACGATCGTCGGTTTTCTCATGGTCTGTTTTATTTGATTGTAGCGGTACATTACAGATTTCGAGAACGCATGTGACTGGGAAATGATCAGATTAATCGAGGTCTCTGACACAAAAATCTGTGATATATGAAAATAGGCCTGTTGAAGCCAATATATAGTCAAAATCACTCCTACTATTGTTGGTAGTGCACGTGTAATGGCCCTCTGTGTCACTTAATCTGCCGTTAAGTATGTGGATATCCCTTGTGCAGCATAGCTCCATTAAAGATAAACCAAACTTATTGTATTCACAGTCGCGGGAGTATCTTGGAAAGCAAAATGTGACATCAGGATAATCTAGTTCCTCATTGAATGCGAAATCAATGTTGTCATCTTGAAAAAAGTCTGGTAAATATTTGATACGCGAATTCAAGTCTCCTGCAATAACAAAATCGACATCAATGAAGTCCGATGCTACGATAGTAAGTTTGTCTGCTAGAATTTCTATTTCGTTTTTGTTGTACTCATCATAAATTGGAGAATGGTATGAAGCTATGTATGTAAAACACATAACCATATTCGAATGCAATTTGCTAACAGTTTTGTCAATATAGATAAACACACAGTCGGAAAATTCAGGATAAATGCGCTGAATAAGGCCATTTTTAATAAGTATGTTTTTGGCAAACACTGTTACACCCCCGGAACCACGACTTCCACTTACCAATTTTCGAGGGCTGTCAAAGTTTGTGTATCCCGGAAGAGTCTCACTGAAGCTATCGTTCACAGTTTGTCATGTTTCACAAATACCTACAATGATGTCGAAGTTTTCACAGTATGAAATAAATTGATCATCATGGGTATATTTACGTAGACCTCTTATATTTAAAGAACACAGTTTAAGACAGTTTTGTATTCTCTATTTCGGGTGTTGACCTGTTTCCTATTTTTCAAACAAAACAGAAACTTTGTTGTCTTTATCAAACGTGATTTTTTTGCCATAAACCACAAAAAAGTCATACTTGTAGTAAGCTGATTTAACGCTATCAATACAGCTTTTGAAGAAATGATACAACTCCCCGCGTGCCTTTGAAATACGTTCAGGTAAGTCTTCACTCACTCTGTATGGTGGCACATTTCCATCCTTACGCTTTGCACGAAAGTCCGATAAAATTCTGTCTTTGTATTTAATATTTGAGCAAACCACAAGGATTGGTCTTAGTAATTGTTTGGTTTGCAACCTATTTGCATTTTCAATTCCTATTTATGTTGCTTCTAATTCAAGATATTCACTAAAATTAGAGACACTTATCGCTTCTATTTGTTGAGCAGTTTCACTGGTAGACTGCGGTACGCTAAAAATAGGAGGTTTCTATTTTTTGATTGCATTTCTATGCTTTCTTGCTTTTTGATGATTTATATATCAAAAGAAATACGGAAAGTTTTTATGACTCACAAATCATTGAAAATAGAATATTCCGTATGACTCAAATGTCAAGCAATCATTTAAATGTTTGAACACGCATACAGATTGATAAACAAACCAAGTAAAACTTTTGTAAAGTTTGTATCTTCTTTGGAATATATGTTAGGTTAACCATCTTGTTATAATCAATAAATACAGTAATTCTCATTTCGGACGCTATTATTTGGCTTCCGATACACAACATACATGTATATAGTGTTTGATATAGGTTAAAGATGTATGTAAGTCAAATAACATACAGGAAGAGTACCTTCCTTGTTAAATAAATTGAAGTATTTTTCAAATTAAGTGTATTTAACACATCTTTAGGTTTGTAAATGACGTAATAAACTTATCTTCTCTCATGCTGTATTGTCTGTATGTCAATTCACTGATTTAATGGCTATCAAACACTGTTGCGAGGTAACCTTAGTGGGAATATATGTCCTAAAGATTGACGAGAAGTTCATTTTAGGCGCATCATCGCCCGTTGTTTAGGCTACATTGAATATATATGGTCGCGGTTTTCCACAAACCAAACATAAATGCGTCTCCTAACTTCACATCAAAATGAATATATCAAATAGAAACGGTCTCATAATTATCATTGTTAAAGATACAATCGTACCATTATTGAGTTTATATTTTGACCAATTATAGTCATCATTTATTTCTAACAGTTTGTGGTTGTTTTGATGTTAGTGTAATTGACGCCGTTATCGGGATAATCGTAAATAGAACTACTTTCACTGGAGATATTAACCCGCCCTTGTGCTATGGGTTATTGTATCTGATAGTTGACTTCAAACAACATTCACGTTAAAGGATATCACCACGTGAAGTTGGTATATCTCGAATGCAACTCTAATGTTATTTTTACGTATGTATTCATTGTGGAACTGTTGTGTAGAAACACTTTTTCTTTTCCTTTATCTCTCTTAATTAATAATTAGTTTAAAGGACCAAACTTGTCCGATATTGCACCTACCATATAAAAAGGAGACAAGGAAAACACCACGTTGCGTGTATTGATACATACCGGCGTTCTACGTCTTAGAGTTCAGTATCATTGAGTTATCACTTGTAGAAGGAAGAACTTCTACAGCAAAGCCAGTGTGAAGCTCACAATAATATATAGCAAGAACTACAGTAGTCCACACATTAAAATTATGATCAGACACAATGAAATGTATGTTTAATTGAGTGCTAATTAGACATGTAGTTTATGTAATTATTATTAAGTTACAATGCAATACGCAAAAAAAACCACAAATATGTCAGAGAATTCCGTGCATGAAAGCACACATCTCCAAATAATGTTCAGCGACTTGGGACAACAAGGTATTTGTTAATAGCAATAGTGCAATTATTTTCAAAACACTTCAATAACGTAAGGAATAGAATCACCACTGCTTCATTTTATCTGTAAAGGAAATGTAAACGGGTGTACATTTACATTGTATACATGTACAACGTGAGAACTGAACAAATCGGTGTAAATAGTTTCAGAGGGAGGGTATATTAAACGGTCTAAAAGGTGTAAACATTACAGAGGGAGGTTTGTAAAAAAACGTTGTAAACTTTTAAAGAGGGAGGGTCGTACTAAACGGTGTAAAGTTATACATAGGGAGAATCGTACAATCTGCCATAAACTTTTCCAGCGGGAGGGCCGAACTAATCGGTGTAAAATTTACAGAGGGAGGGTCGAAGTTACTAGTGTAAACTTCTACAGAGGAAATGTAAAACGTTGTATACAACGAGAGGACCAAACAAATAAGTGTAATCATTAACAGGGGGAGGGTCGTAGTTACCGATGTTAATATCTACAGAGGGAGGGTCGTAGTTCTGGAATTAACATCTACAGAGGGAAGGTCGCACTAACCGGTTTAAAATTCTACAAAGGTAGGGTCGTACTAATTAATGTAAACTTGTTCAGCAGGAGGGTCATACTAATAAGTAAACTAGTACCGAGGGAGGGCATACCTAACTGTGTAAACTTGTACAGAGGGAGAGTCGTACTTACCTGTGAATACTTATCCAGAGGGAGGGTCGTTATAGCCTGTGTATACTTATACAGACGGAAGGTCGATCTAACCTGTGTAAACCTCTACAGAGGGAGGGTCGTACTAACCTGTATATACTTATCGTGAGGGAGGGTCGTACTAACCTGTGCATACTTATACAGAGGGAGGGTCGTACTAAACTGTGTATACTTATACAGAGGGAGGGGTGTACTAACCTGTGTATACTTATACAGAGAGAGGGTCGTACTAAACTGTGTATACTTATACAGAGGGAGGGGTGTACTAACTTGTGTATACTTATAAAGAGGGAGGGTCGTACTAACCTGTGTATATTTATACAGAGAGAGGGTCGTACTAAACTGTATATACTTATACACAGGGAGGGTCGTACTAACCTGTGTATACATATACAGAGGGAGGGTCGTACTTACCTCTGTATACCTATACAGAGAGAGGGTCGTACTAATCTGTCTAAACTTATACAGAGGGAGGGTCGTAATAACCTGTTTTTACTTTTATAGAGGGGGGACCGTAATTACCTGTGTTTACTTATACAGAGGGAGGGTCGTACTAACCTTTCTTTACATATACAGAGGGAAGGTCGTATGTTCCGGTGGAAACTTATACAATAAATAAGAGTAAACTATATGCTGCCACACGTTCTTCTACATAACATCTTTGGGGAGACTGACCGCTAGAGTGTTTGTTAGGATTCGACCGTGGTTCTAAATTATTAAACACGGATGAGTTTCCACAAGACGTTAATATGTGGCTTGAAGTTCAAATTGACATGTTTTCGCAAATTGCATTACAAGTGAAGTGTTATAGTAACAGTACAACAGTGACAATGAGCAATAACGAAATGATAGAAATTTGATAGATGAAGTAAAAAATACAAGTCAATGTTTCTTCTTAATGTTAAATTATTACGATTTCAACAATCCTTAATGTTAAGAGGGTGTTTAGTAAGAATATAGCACTTCGTGAATAATTTTTGCAAGAATACCAGTTTCAAATTATCTGCAAAATGGCAAATACAAATGATTTTGAACGTTTTGTGAAGTAATTAGAATCAATGCTACAAATAAACCTTATCAATATAAAGTAAGTTTGGTTAAGAAGGTCAGCTCAATCAATGATATCACTTTATTATAGTGAGTATCTATCAGATATACTCTGCCGAATTCAAAACATAGCTTGTATGAATTTGACTTGAGTACAAGATCTTCTGAAAAAGAAATTCAGAGGACGACTTATGCCTGGTCTATTTATGAATGACATGATTTCTGATATCACTATTCAGATATTAGCAAATAAGAAATCCATAGACAATAATTTGAGTGTTTGTGTGACGTATAATGCTCTACCATGTTTACAAGCATGTTGTACGCGTCTAGTTGTCGTGAGAATAGGAAGCGGTGATCTAGTAATTATATGACTCCGCTATGTATAGAAAATGAAGCACTTTCAACATATTGAAAGCTACGATTTGATTCGCTAGCAAGTATTTTGAAGAATGTAAACGTCAAAGTGGTGTCTTCAAATCATCATAGCATTGCGTATATTGAGAAAATGCACTTAAGTTATATTGTAGCTTGTATGTATTGACAAATACTATGTTAAAGCATAAATTCTGTCCCACGCTCAGTATTTCTTGCATTTACTTAGTTTAACTTTATCATATGATGTATCTTATCTGAAAGCCGTTGTATATATATTGGGGCAATATGCAAGGCCATGTTTTATTTGTTATATTATACCGAATCTAAATTCTTTCATGCCTTTTGTTGCTGTCATTTTTACTATAATTTGCTTTCAAATAATAATTTTATTTGTTCAGTGTGTAAAAAATCTCAG
>JAULCC010012570.1:0-15812 GCA_032358795.1 Nuttallia obscurata | reverse complement strand
TTTTCTGTAATAAATTTGTTATTGTTACAAGTTTGTTGCTGGCTTTTCTTTCTCGTTACGCCTGGCTCGTAACAATATTGTCATATTACAGCGTGCAAACTACATATTGTTTCTCTTATTAGGCATGTTTTCCAGTTTCTGTTTCTTAAGAGTGTGCTGCAAATTTTAGTATTGAATTACTTGTCGGATATTTCAGAACTGTTTCTAAATTAAGATAACCTGCGAAGCGAACACATATTCATAAATGGTTCATAATGGTACATGTATTTGTAATTAGTTATTTAATTTTGATATACAGAACCCCGACTGCTAGTACTGATCAAGTAAATCCTTAGGGTTTAGTCTTTTACTGTGATTGCCATATGTCCGAAATTCCCCAAAATAAGATATTTTATTCTTAAGATGACGTGATATTTGAAGAGATGCTTATGGCACATACTTGTTTCAGTTTCAAATACTTTTTATGAGTTAAAAGCTAATAGCCTACATTTCCCGGCTTTTACCTTCATAAAATCAGGTGTTGTACCAGCTATATTTAATGTTTTTGTAGTAGCATGATTGACTTTGTAGAAGGTATTTTAACTTTTTGAATTGTAATATAGTATGCATTTTCATGTGATACTTTGAGAATCTCTCTTGATTTTACCTTATGTTACCAAATGCAGAAATAATTGAGAAAAACATTCTATTCAGTAAATCCTCTTTAACGCCATACATTATCGTTTCACTTAGCATACAATACTCCTCATGATGAACGTTTGTGTCTTGAAGCTACTTAACATTTTAAAACGATAACGGACCAAAACGGTATAATAGGAACCAGTTATGTGTTTGATCACGTCAAGACTTTCGTCATTTGCAATGCAGTTCATACCAATCCACTCAGTATCATCCATATGTATTAACTACATTTAATATTTTGATAACGGTCGTGTCTTGAATTGGTAAACTTAACCTTACACCTTAAGTGATAGTACATCAACAGCAATTTTTTTGTTTATATTGAATACATATCAACAACATTGACAGCACTACACGTACATTGCTATAGAATTTCCTTCAAAAAATCATCAGATGAATTTCGATTAGTCATTTCCATTACGTCAATCTTATTTTCATGGCAAATTATTATGAGCTACAATCAACAAAACAAACATGTTTGAATTAATTGGACATGTAAATTCAACATTATATGAGAAGAATAACGCAAATAAAAAAGTAAAAAATTAACGCTTACTTCCTTTGTGGTCATAAGTATATATACTGGCGCCTCGTATTCCAAAGGTACAAATACTAAAAGTTAAAAATTCAAAATATTATGTCACATATGCTTGAAAAAGTCACTTCGGGTTTCCTTCCGTTTCTTTAGAAGGAAATCCTGCTAGCATTGATCAAATCGGTTAAATATCAGTATGTAAACTTTGCTTATATTTAAATCCCACCTGGCGCCATTTTTAAAGGTACCATCTCATATTTCCATGGTAAACTGTACTGTCAAATGAAATACACCATTTCACCTTTGCACTGTCATAGACATCACACATTTTGTATCCTTTAGTAGCCAAGTTATGCGCGAAAACTGCAATCTTTTTAGAACTCCACATCTTTTTTAAAGTATCTAGTGTAATGATTAAGAAAATGGTCAATTATGACAACGAAAATAAAACATTGCTGCACAGTCGATCTAAAGGTAAAATATTAATATATATATACAGGAGAACAGTTGCTTTTCCCAAATTATTGGTCATTTTCACAGTAGGGAAACTTGACATAGCTGGACTACCGCGGTAATATGTGTACAACGAAGTCAGAATATAGTTTTATATGACACAAGAAGACAACCACAGTATAAAGTTTAGACAAAAGACCTATACTATATATATATATATATATTAAAGAATAATATTGTCACACTTCAGATTTAATACTTATTATACGTATATATTCAGAAAAAAACATAAACAAATAAAAGTTTGAAATATTGCTTTAGCTCTTATATGTTTACGAAATTTATTAGAGATCTTAAAATTTGGACATTTTGATGTCTTCTAATTCAATAATTAAACTACTTAACAAGAACTTATTTCATATAAAACCTGGCTTGATATAACTAGTATGCATATAATTAGGCATTGAAATCATCTGTCCATAGTATTTAAGTGAGAAAAAAACCTATGAAATATTTAGTTACAAACAATTGAAAAGTGTTTACAATTCACAAAACTTAAAAAAATATTCTTTAAGAAAATGTAGTTTAGGTATAATACCGCGGAAATTAAACGTATTTTTTCGATTTGAAGCGTTGATACTAATCGCCAAATTAACTTGTACGTATCAAACAATTTTTATATTTACGAATATGGAAGAAAGAGCAAAAAGAAAAAAAATACCTAAATTCAAAAACAAAAAAAAACAAAAAAATCAGGGTCAATACTTAAGTTCATATTTTGTTTGTTAATTTATTTGGGATTAAACGTCGCTAAAACAGTATTTCAGTCATGAGCGACGTCCAGCTCATTACAGGTGAAGGAAGACAACGGGGGACCTCTGTACACTATTTCAGGCACATAGTGCATCCGGGTAGAAACACCGATATACCGCAAGCCAGCTGGTAGGCTTCCTCAGTTGAAAAATCCGAAGTGCCCAGACCGGGATTCGAACCCACAGCGGTGAGGGTCTGAGAGATTGCAAGTCAACGACTTTAACCACTCGACCACGGAGGCCCCCAAAGATCATATATTTCACAGAACATATGAATAAAAGTGAACCTAAGATACACTCCCGAGGAACTCCACAAGTCACAGATTTATACTATGAATAAAACATTGTAAAACTTGATAGTTTGATTGCAACCTGTTTGATAGGACATGAACCAATTAACACCCACTATATTTAATTCACTAAAATATCATGATCAACGGTATCAAAAGCCGTTTTTAAGACTTACAAAACAATGTATGTATAAAATCCCTTGGCATTATTGTTTCTTATGTGATCCATTATATGGTTATGGCAAGTATCAGAACATAAGGAGTTCCCAAAACCTGACTGCAATTCATATTATAATTTTGTGTCAAGTACAAATATCTCAAATACATACATAAAAAGGGAACATTTCGGTATTATCAAGTTGCAATATATTCAAAAGGAAAAACTGTGGCGTTTCATTTAATAAAGAAAAAACTAGAGGATTTTATCAGACAGTAGCATAAAAGAAAACTTATCATTATTTTAAAGTTTGATTTCTTTTAAAATAGTCTCCTAAACATTCTCTTAGAAAACGAAACCCTCTGGCAATATCTTCTTTTTTATTTTCTGTGCCTACGCTTATACATATTCCAATCGTTTTCTAGCAATATCAGCTTTTCTATTTTAAATTACTCTAGAGAAATGTTTCTGATTTTATAAAGTTATGCTGTCGATTTCGTGCTATATACTACTAAATATAAATCAAGGATGATTTCTCCATAATTCAGCTTTAAATACTGCATGTGTCCCCTGAAGGATTTCAAATATGCGATACAATCCCTATAAGGACATAATCCGAGCAGACATGTGACAGTTATTGAGTTTTACAATCTAAGAACTAAGGAGTATTTATTCCGGGACTCTTATTTTGCTTTTGATGAGCAGCAACCACTACTGTGACTTCTGCAGTGCAAATAACGTTTCTATAATCTGTCTTTCTTAACAGTCTTTAACATGCTACCACTGAAGATGTCCATGTATCGAAGGAAGGGAATCAAGAAACAAAAAACCTTTAATTTTGCAAAGCTTATTTCATTTGTTTCATTGCATATTTTTTTAATCGATTTTAAAATAGCATTTCGTTTAATGATAATTTTAAGACATTAAAATGTGATTATGTTTAAAACTGATTCCATTGTTATAAATTTTGTGTTTAACGTTTTATTTTGTTATTTAGTTTGTGCGTTAATATGACAAACAAAACATAATTCATAACATGATGCTTTCAGACTGACCTAATGATGAAGCTAATATTGCTTCTTAATGTGAAACACTTAAAAGTATGTAACACACCTCCGTCGTAATACATAACTAAATATACAAAAATGCCACTGTTTATCCAAATATGAGAAAAATGTAGGAACACTTCTATTTCCAGCATAAGTTGATGTCCAGTGCACACGATTGTACACTGCTATTCATATAACAATACTTACTCTAATACATTTATGCATCTTGTCATTTAGGACAACGAAATAACACTACAATCGATCATTTAAAGACACTTTGAATTGCAGTGGTGAATTATATTGATATACTAGACGTCCTATCGATTTCATAAACTGATACACATCTTTGCTGATATAGGTTTATAAAACGTCATATTAGATTTTAAATCAAAACAGTTATGATTGCGATAAATCAATGATTTGTATAATCAAAAGCGTATACAGCATTTTAATAAAAATCAATCAGTGACTTTATTGTATCATATATTACGTGTTTCTAGGAAGTATACTATGATAACAACGACAACAGACATTTATTTAATTACTAAAAAATACCAATATCTATATGATGAATATTAGTTCTGACCAGAATTATGTCAATTTTACATCCATACAAGGTTCTTCTGTTAAAGATTACTGTGTTACCACCCATGACTGTTTATCTCAATTCAGAGACTTGAAGATAACACCAGTAAGTGAATTAGTTAGTTCAGTGCCACAGCTCAGACAGTTTAATAGTTTCTGTTCTCAATATCATTCATGGGTTACTTTGTGTGACCATATTAGCCATAGTTCGCCAGAAGGCAGCGCTAACAACTCTGGATCTTATTTCGATTAGTTTGACTTAACTAGTTCATACCTAATTCATTCCCGTTAGAAATGAAACAGTTCACTTTATAAGTCACCATCAATAATCTTGAATACAGCCATCAGTCTTATTTTGATATCGATAAAATATATGCTAACGTATGTAACATAGTATTGACAAACATTTATGACCGTATACCATGCAAGAGAATCTTCTCTAGTTTAAACCTAAGGAAACATACCTTGGTGGAACTCTAGTTTGTCTGATCTCTGTTCAAATTTTGTTGCTGCAGATAAAGCCTGGTTTAAATGCCCGGCTGATACAGGAAAAGCTGCACTTAAAATGGGAATCGAAAAGGCAGGGAAATATTTTGATAAGAAAGTCCAGTGAGCAAAATGTATATATTGGTATTCCAGTCAATCAAGTGTTTTAAATGTATGCAGTATAGATCAAAACAAAGTCTTGAAATACTTTGGTAAATACTGTGTTTTTAATGCCAAACGTAACCAACATTCCTATGGAAGTTGATAATTCTGAATGCTATGCCAGCACATGTTTCATTAGAACTTACATCAAAATGGCATCAATGCATCAACAGTCAGTATGAGCCCTCCGTTAAGGTCGTTACATATTGCGCTCCTAGTGCTCATTAAAAAAGAAAGTGAAACAAAATTAACTGCAAACTTATCCTGCCTCCTAGGCACAGGTCAGCTTTTGCAAAATTAAATAGACATATATAAACATTTTATATATTCTGTTATATTTAGAGCTAACATGTTTTGTTTTTGCTAACAAGTCTACAATTGATCGAGTGATGGGGCCTCCGTGGCCGAGTGGTTACAGTCATTGACCTGCAATCTCTCAGCCCCTCACCACTGTGGGTTCGAATCCCGGTCTGGGTACTTCGGATTTTCCAAGTGAGAAAGCCATTGTACAGAGATCCCCCGGGGTCTTCCTCCACCTGTAATGAGCTGGACGTGTCGATATGACTGCAATACTGTTGAAGCAACGTTAAATTCCAAATAAACAAACACAACAAACAAAATATTCAGATGTGATACGCATTAAAAAAAATGTTCTTTTTTTTAATTTTTAATTTAGTGCAAATTTTATTTTCATTAACACCTTCGAAATTAATTTGTTATCGATATCTTTAGACTGAAAGTATTATATCATTCTTTGTCTAATGTAAATATTGTAACTACATGTATCTAGTTAATTTTCTCTTTTAACTCTTTGTCAAAGTGGCTTTGCGCAAATGCTTCTTTGATATTTACTATGTGGGTGTAAAATGTTGTGCAGTGATAAACAAATATATAAAAGACAAGCTGCCAACATACAACAAACATGTCTTTAAACCTATTTAGTTTTAATCAAAATCAAATACCAGTTATGTTTATAAAACCTGCTTTACTTGCCAGTTATCGTATTTGTTATTCAATGTTAAAACTAGCTGGTACATGATATTTTCAACGGGTAACGTAATTAATGGATACAACCATAATTATAAATAGAATGTTCTTGCTGACGAATTATTTTGTTTCGTTGCTGATTTTTTAATCGATTTTAAATAGCATTTCGTTTAATGATAACTTTAAGACATTTTACATTCATGTAGCTAGCCATTCAAAAGATCACGAAGTAGCTTAAACAAAGTGGCACATATATACGATGAACGCAACGTCATTAATTGGGAGCTCACAAACAAAATTAGACTGATAATTTTATTCCGAGACCCTACATTATATTTAGAATAGAATGTTTACTTGATTTAAAATCTGCAGCTGCAGAACATGAGATCAATATTCCTCTAAAATTTCAACTGAATATTTTTCAAACGGGGACGCCTTTTCTCCGTAGAATGTATTTGAAGGCAAAAGTCGATCTAGTTAAGAGACAAACGAGCAAATGTATCGACTTTGTTGTAGCTATATAGCCTTGGAAGTTGAAGTTTAACCGTTGGACGCCCGCCTCTATCACTCTCTCTCATTCTCTCTCTCTCTTTCTATCTTTCTCTCTCAAATACGTTCGCTATGTTGCAAACTTACCCCGAATTGGTCACCACCTTCATCATTTTGTCCTTCGGATAGTCTACACTGTTTTGCTTATAATGAATAATTGTAAGTGTCAACATAATACAAATGTACCTATGTAAGCGTTTTCATGTGATTTGTTTAAGTAAAACAATAAAAGACAAATGTCCGCTCTCTTCTTTTTAAAACTGAAGAGATATTACAACAACAACAACCTTATGTCAGCAACGATAAACAGACTTCAGTGTTCCTGGCAGGGACATTTATGTCCAATTCTTTCAAGTAATTCACAGCTTACATAATTCATAGCCCAGTCAGTAGTCTGGCGAAATTACAATAACCGGAGGGCTTACCAAGTATTTTAGAGAATTGTGCGTCAATGTCTATTTCCTCCACAGACACACTCAAATTGACATAGGTCAGTGTTAATATTCAGAAAATGTTGGGAACAGTAAGACCGTGAGGACAAACAAATAATTTGCAAAAGACTTAATATTTCATACGCATTTTGTTTAACTCTTAAGGTATATTTACGCCTTCTTCTGTAATCTACATGAAATATTTTTTCAAACAGATACATGAACATGTGCTTTATTGTTATAATGAGTCGAACGTTCAAAGCTTTTGTTAACCTGTAACTTTGCAATTCTAGGTTACAACGCAAATCAAAAATCGGTACCTCAGACACAATATTATTGAAAACAAATCTGGTTTACGAACAACATACTATGGTTGTTATAACGTCTAATAAAGTACAATTTTCTATTGTATCACTTGAATAAATGGTTATGGAATGAATCAAAATATATAATCAACAATAGACTGTATTGTAGATGCATTGTGTTTTCAATAACTGAATAAGAGTTATCGACGAATATTATGACAAATTGTATGGCAATATAGACAGTTGAATATATTTAACTGTGTTCGAAATCTTTAATTACTGTTATATTGTTGTCGCGTTGCAATGGTAGCGAAAATAATTGACCATCATAAAAAGGCATAAAACATATGTAAGGCTGGTTCTTTCTCTATCTCTATTTCGGACCTCTGTTCGACACCAAGTCTACAATTGTAGCAATCGAATATGATATATAACATATGACAAAGCTATTTTACAGAAATCTGAGAACAGCCATAGTAAACACGCGTTGGTTGCTGCATTATTGCCTGTCAGCGACTATTGTATGAGTTATGCGTAACAGTTCTATTTGTCATCAAACCTTAATTCATGTTAAGAAGTTTAGTGTGTAATTTTGATTGAGCCTTACTACCAATTTAAACTGAGTCGTGGTTTTATATTGAAAACACATCTGTGATTTATTTTGATATGTTTTATCGCATATTTTGATTTAAACGTATTATATTTTCATATAAGCATGCGAATGATTTGCACTTGCATTTCTTGATAGGACTTAATAATTGTTCGTTACAATATAAATTCACCTTACTGACACTAATGTCAGAAAACTAAAGTGTGTCCGCAACTAACTGAATCATTAATTTCTGAAATGTTAGACTTATGTTAACAAAACGCCTTTGACGACGTGGCTTTCTCAACATACCCTCGGCAGAAATATTTGATATAATTTTACTTCACTCCAGGATGACACTCAATGCACATTTTCCTGGGCAAGTATTCCGTCTGGTGTGTTTGTATTTGTGTGTGTGTGGTGCTGATTATGCGAGTATTAGATGGGTAACCACATGTTTTACGCTAGATGGGCATAGAGGTTGTTTTTTCTTTAATTATAAGTTCAGTTTATAATATTTATTATTGCTATATTAAATTGTGTTTTGATGAGTAGCGCAGGTGATATTGGTAGCCTAAGGTTAATACCTGCTGAATACGACATGCATGGCTTTCAGTACTAAGACTGCACACACCCTTATACTAAAACTCTAGTTAAGCTGAAATTAATACAATCTACCCGGCGTGATTCCTGAACATTTCTAGACTAGAAAATCCTAGAAAACAAAATGAGAGAAAAAAGTTATCTCCATCATCCGCACGAAACTGACAATAAGAGCTGATCTTAATTGTACTTACCGCTTTTGACATGAACATGTCATTTACTGCATGGTTAAATTGTTCACTGAAAGCACTACGCACGTACCATGGGAGATTACTGACCTCGTAAAAGTTCAATTCAAAATTTCTCAGGTATATTTATGGCGAAGTAATATTTATGTGGCATTGCAATTGCTGTAGTTATCCAATATAAATTATCAGAAACATATTGCGTTTGAGCTGTTGACATTTCTATATCATTTCGATGCCCGACCCTGTTCTGCCACGAAAACGCAATAAAATGATTTAGGAGAACCAACTTTCAAACCCCGATCTTTTTTCTAACTTCGGAGCACCGTAGCGTAATAAGTCCTATCGGTGTTGTTTAGGCATCGGAAGTTTCTAATTATAGCCTTTAACTTAATTAAACGTTGGAAACTGTGCATTTAATGCGATGACTCTTGAAAGGTCGGGCTGAATGTTTGTAACGTATTAAAACGTGAATAGTTTCAAACAATCGGCATTTATTTGATAATATATTCAATAACGATGTCGTGGTTTTACATGTAAATTATTAAAACGGTAGCGTGCATTAATGTTAAATGATTGACATATTCAGTACCCCATTAATTGATATACATGTATACAATTTAGTTTTCACTATACAAGTTTTTGTAAAATAATAAGCCCTTTGGGTGGGGTCTAATCTAGCTCATGGTCTCCATTTGAACAACCAAAGTAAATGACATGTATAGCATGCTACAATTAAGGTATCTAAGCTAAAGCATATGCGGTTATAGGAGAGAAGATATTTTTAATTATCACTTTATGAGTTAATGTAAACCATATGTCCTTAGGCCGGGCCTTATTCACCGAAGAACACTTGGTAAATGACTATTAGGGTTTTGTATAGGCAAAACATTGTAACTCTGTAATTGTTATTTGTAAAGATCAAGTTTTCGCTTTATATAATTATGTAATGAAAACTAATTAATAGTGCAGTGGTGTAATGGATACTGTGTCCGCCTTGAGTTTATGAGATTGGGGGTTAGAGCCCCGAACGGGGCATTTCTCCTAAACTATATTTGTTGACACCAAATACTGGATCTAACCATGAAATGGACTCAAATGTATTTATATAAGCCATTGGCTTTCGTAATCGAGCTAACATAAATACGTTAAAGGTAACTTGCGACCATGTTTATCCACTGTTGAAAATAATTTGAACAATCTTTATAGAGAATCACCGATGGATCAGTTCACGCAATTAATTTCAAATCTGGCTATTAGTTTTGAAGTGGACTATCCTATGTTTTCCTTTTGGTTGCCATGACAGCCAGGTTTCTGCACGGATTCTGATTTATCTGCAGCAACTCAAAACAGGCACCATTCAGGGAACATTTCTGATTTCTTTATCAGTATTGTCAAAGGTATTTATGCGGAGCTGTTGTTTAATGTTGTTTGGCGGACGCCGGACGCCAGACAAAGATCGGTCACAAAATCTCCAATTTGACTAAGGTACATCTCTTCATTATTTTCTGCGCTTAGAGGATCTGAAGACGACGCATTCACATTCGTTTTCTGGATGATTAGCCGGCCAATCTGATTATAGAAATATGATTTTCCTTGCAATTTCTATTTAGCAGAGTGCTATAGTTACTGTCACGAAATCCTATCCTCATAACAACCTGAACGTTCTGGGCACTTCGGATTTTTCAAGTGAGGAAGCCTTTCAGCTGGCTTGCAGTATGTCGGTGGTTCTACTCGGGTGCAATCTGTGCCTGAAATAGTATACAGAGGTCCCCCGAGGTCTTCCTCCACCTGTAATGAGCTGGACGTCGTGATATGACTGAAATACTGTTAAAGCGACCTTAACTTCCAAATTAACAAACAAACAAATCAATCATAACAACCTGAAGTTTATATGTGACTGTTAACATTGGCAGTAAAGCACCATCTGATTGCCCTATATGTATATAGCATACACATCTCGATCGGGAGCCTACCATTCAATAATACAGCCATTGTATGTTGTATTTTGAGCTTACTTTTATGAAGCCGTGTACTTTAGTCGGATTGCATTAGCCCATCACGAGCCTCTTACTAAACCCTGGACAGTGCTACTGTACAGAACAGGCAATTAACTATTATTTAAAATAAGATTTAAATATCATACAAAAAATTAACTAACTTAATGTTACTAACTTGAAATAGAGACACATATAAAGATGATAAATATATCCCTTAAGACATGTTCCTAGACATTCATCATGTAACTCTTCGGTAATTTCATGTGTAATTATTTATTTTTCCTGCATGTTATCCTAGAATCACCAGTTGACATGAAATACCCCTGTAGCACGTATTGCCAATATCTCTGGAGGGTTCTAGCTGTTTTAGAAAAATGGGGGCAAACACACTGTATGCCGGTTTGTCGTAGCTTAAACAAGTGAACGTCAGTTCTCAAAGCCTCGATTCCGGCTATGTTGTCGCAGTAATTCAATATACTAAAGTTTCTCTATTAACGAGACATAATATGTTCCCGGTAATAGTCAGTCATTGATGCACCTATTTTAAAGTGTATTTTTATGTCCAGTTCTATCTGATTTCGCAAAGACTACTTATTATGTCATGTATAGATTATTTGTGTGAATGACCCAAGTTTAGTATTAAAGACTTGCATGTTTCGTATCTTCAAACTCAGAATCGTGTCATAGATCTAATTAGCAGTTAATGTTATTATACCTTGGGTTTGTTATGAAAGGGCTTCATACTATCGATCTTCATCCGTCCTTATTTGCATTTTGTTCTACAGTTGCCTGAACTCTTCTAGATCTGTCCGGATGATTTTGTGCCACAGCTTTATATTCAAAGGTAGCGGCACGTACTTCAGAGTTCTATCAAAATAATTCCAAATTTCCATGTGTAACACTGAGTCTATACCGCCTACACATCAACATTACAGCCTGTGAATGGGTTCTAATTTGCAACGATTATACAGAGCATACACATGATCTTTGATGGCAGTTGTATGTGCCTGTAATTTCTGTACATAAACTGGTCGGTTACAACGATTACTGTGCTTTTAAATTATTATGTTTGACATTCTATGAATGTTGGAAATGAATATTATATAATTATATGACTCCTCATATGTATTCATATTATCTTTAGGCTGGACAAAAAAAAATCATGTAGATAATTTGATTCTCCGAAGAAATGAAGCTGTTCGTAAAACCGTGTTACCGAATACTTTACAATGGTGCTCAAAGAGGATATTGATCAATGGGTGCCAATGAAGAGAGGATAAGCATTATACACGCCTGGACATGTAAACGAAACACATTTATTCGACGATCGGTTAATTAATGTAAGATTTACCTTTAGCCCGCTAAGGGCGACCGTGATAGAATTTGCAAACAGCTGGGATCCAGATTAGACGCCGAGTCACTCGGCGTCTAATCAGGATATTAGCTGTTTGACAATCGATCAATTGTTTACCCAAATAGGGTATACGACAGGTGGGCATACGACAGGTGAAGAATACTACATTTTTGCAGCAGGCTAAATGTTAGTATAACTATGAGTTTGAATAAACAGTTGGTCACAAAATTCATTTTTTTTTTGTATTACAGATGTCGCATATTTGCATGGATGATATCTATATTTCTCATAAAACTTCATTCAAATCCTATCAACAAACATATTAACCCTTTTACTGCCAGGGGTAAAAATATAAAATGTCGGCGCATTTGATTAGGGAATTTTGGAAAAATAAATGTCTGTTTAGTAAGCAAATACGTGGAAAGCAGTTGAGATGGGTTTACTCGTCCTAATGACAGCGAAAGGATAAAAACCGATATTCAACGTTTATATGGCTATTTTGTCGTCACATGTTACCTTATCATATAAATGTCTAAACCCTGTTTTACCCTTCTATACACGAATGACTGGTCTATTACCATACATATATGTGTACCTCTTCGGACTATCCAAACGCGTGTTATCATACAACACCGCACTACTTGTGTCCGGGTAAGTTTAACAGATACGTGCTTTTTATACGTAACAAGGTTTAACCGATTCATATGTCATCAGCTTGAAATAAACGACATGGGAAAACTCGTATATTCTCTTGTTGTATTGTCAAGTAATACAAACAAACAAGTTGTCATTTCGTATCAACTTGTATCAAACGAGTTCAGGAAAATGCTATTTAGCAACACTGTCCTGAACTCCTTTGATACTTACACGGTCGGTGGGATACGAATCGTTGTATCGGACTCGAGGCGTACTTAGCGGAAACACGAGCGGCTTGCCGCGAGTGTGATCGGGTATTTCCGCCAAGTACGCAAAGAGACCGACACAATTGATTTGACGGTTCGTTACGATTCGTTGTATCGGACTCGAGGCGTACTTGTCGGAAACACCCGATCAAATTACAGTGTGATATGGAATCGGGTTTCTGTTTTAACCCTAACACTAACCCTATAAAGGTTCAGTATTCCACTCTAGGAATACAAGGGAAATTACGCGAACTCAAAAGGAGGCATATAATAAAAGTTGATACAAACAGACAGTTCAAGTAGGTGCCTCTATGTATATTATCTTGGTTCCCGTTTTAATGTTTTACAAATAATCTGCATCTGGTATTTACTTAAATTTAAATCGTATAGACCATGGAAAAAAAATTCAGTTTGATTTCAGTGAGATGTCATGCATTATTTAAATAGCAGTGTGAACCTTTTCTCTTTGTGGAATAAGAGACATAATTTGTGGCTCATTCTTCAGCAGATGCCAAAAGAGGAGATTGGATATGGAAATAATGACCCTTTACTATGTACACTGTAAGCCAACTGAAAACATTATAAATATACATGTTTTTGCGATATTTGGTTGTAGGAAGTTGAAGATATTTAACTCAGTTGAACTTTCCCACATATAGTAAATTTATTAATCATTTGGACGACGAATCATACAATAAAAATAACACTTTTTTTCTAATACTTTGCAGTGACGTGAGACCCCCCCCCCTTCTATCTCGTTATGTGTATGTTTAGTTTCGCAACTTGTATCGTGATATATTCAATATTCAGAGACACAGTATCATTACCGATAATGATAAGTAAACTGTCAAGTGTGTGGATACCAAAGCGATTATCGCGTGTGATTATCCAACAAGCTGTACTGTTGGAGAGTACTGTATACAGCAAACATTCGTTAGACTTGTAAAAAACGGTATGTCTCCTTTCTTCTTCAATGGCTTTCCCAGACAGATATAAGACAATTTCGACCAAGTGTAAGATCAATCATTAACGGGTTAGCAAGACGATAGGAATATAAAAAAAGAAGCAATGCATACATAAGTGTCATCAGTAGATGGAAAACAAATCACTGTATCTTATTTGGAAGAATGAAAGGTTTACTGACGCTACCGTGTTCCTGTTATATATAACGAATACGGTCTATAGAATTATTGCAAATATATCAAAATCTTTACAATGTTATGACATCGACCTATAACCAATACTTTAGGTCAGAATTACACACATATTTCTTGACATAATTGATGTTTTGAGACAGTCGGCAATTTTTCTCCACGTGCAATTAACATTTCATAGTACGTATATTCAAAAAGATAGACCTGATCTATTTGCAAGGACAGTGGTATAATTTTAACCCATATTGCAAATTACATCTTATACATGCAAATACAGTATTTTAAAGGTTTTATGTTATATCGTGACATGGCGTAGCGAACTATATGATTAAAGGTAAATTTAATTGGACAACTGATTAAACGGTTACTGGTTGTAATGGGAACACATCCTGTGATATTTATTTCTGACGTTAACACTAGACACTGAAATAGGAAAGGGAACTTGCCAACGAAACCTTATCCATTGGTGAAAAACGATCGCGTTGCAAGAAAAATACTACGTCATTCCGAATCTGGAATCACAATTAAGTTCCAGAAATAGTTGCCGTTCGACACACTTAAATGTGTCGCTATTAAATGATACATGGAGGATGACACATACTTGTAAAACCGCACATTGCAGTGATACAAGCATAAGTAAAAGATAAGTAGGCAAAATCCCATTAAATGTTTAATGTATGGCATGTGACTGTCAGCTCATTTTGACTACTTTGCGCAATATTAATGCATTTGTTCAACAATTATATCCAATTAGATCCAATTTGAGCAGAGTTAACACACTTTCAACATATATGTTTGTTTGTTTTGTTTGTTTATTTGGAATTAAATGTCGTGTTAACAGTATTGCAGTCATATCGCGACGTCCAGCTCATTACAGGTGGAGGAAGACCCCAGGGGAACTCAGGGCACTATTTCAGTTGGCCGAGTTGTTATGGTCGCTGACTTGCAATCTCTCAGTCCCTCGCCGCTGTTGGTTCGAATCCTGGTCTGAGCACTTCGGATTTTTCAAGTGAGGAAGGCCCCCCAGCTGGCTCGCGGTAGGTCGGTTGCTCTACCCGGTTGCACTCTGTGCCTGGAATACTGGACAGGGGTCCCCCGGGGGTTTCCTCTACCTTTAATAAGCTGGACGTCACAATATGACTGAAATACAGTTAAAGCAACGTTGAATTCTAAAATAAAAAAATAAATACACAAAAAAAAATATTTGTGGAACTGTAAAAAGGAACATACAACTTTTGGCCTGACTTCATAACTTCGTAACACAGTCATATCGACGTATGCTCTTGTTGACAATGGTAAGCAATTGACCTTTGAGAAAGTGATTATCCTCGCTAAATTGGGTATAAGTTCGCTAGATTAAATAGTGATTACCGTTACAAAGTAAAGGTTTAGAGTGAATTCTACACCCTTTTTTATCTCATGAAATGAAAAGCTATTATACGAGCTATAAACTAGAATTATTAAACAATATTACATGGTTGTTTTTAGACAGATCAGCATTGTGTAACTCCTATTGTTTCATCAGCTGTAAACAGAATATAAC